>WNWK01030727.1:7500-23280 GCA_009830355.1 Cherax destructor
AAATAAGGGAACCATTGGACCGGTTCAAACTGGTATCCTCGACTGGATTCAATAAGTGGACGGGTTTTAGGGGCCTTAACAAACAACCAAACAATAACAAAACTTAAAGCGTAAGATTGCCCCAAACACTTACACTTGCAAATAAAATAGATACAATACAAATAGACAGATCACCACTTCAGGGAAGCTATTAGTAGAATATACAGTAAAACAACCAACAAAATCAGTCATGAAACCCTTGTAGTATAACCAAACAAACAAACGTTCCACTGCATGGATTACATGCAACTTCTGTGGTAAATTGCCACGCCCCTTGTGTAGGCATTCAAGACTCTACTCACGAGATATCAAACAAGGGAAGTGTTTTGGGTATGCCCAAATGAACCAATTGTGGAATAAAATCACATTGATATTAAAAGATGACAACATCAAATCGGACTTCATAAAACATGAACAACATTTTATAACAGTTGGGAAAGTAAAAAATCTGGGCAAGATGGTACTACCGCCCCTGGTACAGATGTTGCAATGGTAGTCAGAAACTGTACAAATGGAGAAATAAATGATAGTGACCTGAAGAGGGACAGGAGCTCTAGTGATGTAAATGATGGGGAAAAAGGTGTAGACAAGGAACAACAAAACTAGTGCTACAAACTAGCAATACCCCGGATAGTAAACAGGGGATGCCCTGCAAATACTGAAGATAAATTACCAAAAACATTGAAGGCCCATTGTCAGCACTAGAGTTGAAGATAGAAACGAGACAGGAACACAAGCACCAATAGGGAATAAGTAGCAATTGCATCTGCTCGAAAAATGACAGGATGGATAATGAGAACCTTCAAAACCAGGGATGCCAAGCCCATGTTGACACTTTACAGATCCTTTTCTATCTAGGCTAGAATATTGCTGCACACTAACGGCACCTTTCAAGGCGGTGAAATTGCTGACCTTGAAAATGTGCAGAGAACCTTCACCGCACGCATAAGTGCGATAAACCACCTCAGCTACTGGGAACGCTTGGTTCCTAAACCTGTACTCTAGAACGCAGGCGGGAGAACTATATACACATGGAAAATTCTCGAGGGCTTAGTACCAACTTGCACACAAAATCACTCCCTACGAAAGCAAAAAACTCAGCAGGCGATGTAACATCCCCCAATGAAGAGCAGGGTGCCACTAGCACGTTGAGGGACAACACAATAAGTGTGAGGGCCCAAGATTGTTCAACTGCCTCCCAGCTACATCAGGATTACAAACAAACCCCTGGCAGTCTTCAAGCAGGCACTGGACAGGCACCTAAAGTCGGTACCTGACCAGCCGGGCTGTGGTTCGTACGTTGGACTGCGTGCGGCCAGCAGCAACAGCCTGGTTGATCAGGCTCTGGTCCAACAGGAGGCCTGGTCACGGACCGGGCGCGCTTGACCCCTGGAATTCTCCAGGTAGACTCCAGGTAGGGACAGTCACAAAAACAGGGCAAACGGAAACCAGGCCTATGTGAATATTATGATCTTGGTATCTGCAGGCATGGAAAATCTGGGAAATCAGATGGGACAGATTATGATCACCCCATAAAATGCCGTGCCCATATGAAAACAGGAAAATGCAACCTCCGTCCTGTAAGTTTTCCACCCTGAAATGTGCCACTCATCAATTCAGGAAAGACAGGTGCTATAACTTAAATTTCCAGGCATATCACCTAAAGGGTGAGGCGACACGACATCCAGACCATGGCAAAACCTGGGTAGCCACAGCCACACCGGAAAGAAGTTTTGGTGCCAGGAAGGAAAAAAGCTGGCAGGAAATGACAGAAATTGTCACCAACTGCAATCACTTCTGGAGTGGAATCACAGTCATGGCCTCCACTCCAATACAACAGATATGAGTGCCAGGAAAAAAAGACCCCCATACCAAACACCCAATCCAACAACATTCATCTTTGCAAATATTCAAGGTCTAAAGCCAGCAACAAACAACAAAATACCTTACATCCGTGGACTCCTTACAGAGCCAAATGCTATGTTTGCGGCTTTCAGAGACCCACATAAGGGATCACTTGGACAATGAAATATGGATCCCTGGCTACAACCTATACTGATGTGACAGAGGAACAGGCAAAAAAAGGGATGGGGGTTGGCCTGTATATCACAGAGTCACTTATATGTTCAGAACTACAAATGCCTCAAATGATGTATTTAAGCATTAGCAATAAAAAGATCAGAATCAAAACCTGGTATCGTGGTTTATAAAGCCCCGGATGCAACGTCCCAACAATTCCAGGAACAGCTTCTAAAATTGACTACTGTCTGGAAAATCTTCCAGCTCCTGCCCCAACATCTTGCTACTGGGGATTTCAACCTCAGGCACCTAAATGGAGGAACATTGCAAACAATGTGGTAGCAGAGATAACACCAGGAGGCAGCTCAGATGAAAATTCACACATGCATGAACTTTTAAATCTCTGCACCAAGTTCACCTTAAACCAGCAAATAGTAGAGCCCACAAGATTAGGAATAGCTGGACCTCATCTTCACTCAACAATGATGATCTGATACGAAATGTCATCATATCAAAAACAATATACTCAGATCACAACATAATAGAGGTCCAGACATGCATGCGGGAGCCCCAGATCAACAAAATGTGATCAGCCGTGAGGAGCTTTCTCCAAATTCAACTTCAATAACAAAAACATAAGGTGGGACCAAGTAAACCAAGTCCTAAATGATATAAACTGGGAAGATTGCCTAAGCATCACGGATCCCAACCTATGTCTAGAACAAATTAACTCTGTGGTACTTGAGGTTTGCTCAGGCAAATTCCCTTAAGGAAAAGGAGGAGAAGATGCAAACTAGAAAGAGAGGCGCTCCCTATACAGGCGAAGGCACAGAATAACGGAGCGGCTACAGGAACCAATATCTCTGAAATACGTAGGGAGACACTAGTCAGAGAAATAGCAAACATCGAATTAAAACTAAAGGAATCTTATAGGAATTAAGAGACACGAGAAGAACAAGAGCATAAATGAAATTGAAAGAAACCCTAAGTATTTCTTTTCCTATGGAAAATCAAAGTCGAGAACAACAACCAGTATTGGGCCCCTACTTAAACCGGATGGGTCGTACACAGATGACAGCAAGGAAATGAGTGAGTTACTTAAATCCCAGTATGACTCAGTCTTTAGCGAGCCACTAACCAGACTGAAAATCGAAAACCTAAATGATTTTTTTATGATAGTGCCACAGAACTTGACAGACGCATGCCTTTCTGACATCATCACGACGCCAAATGACTTCGAAAAGGCAATAAATGACATGCCCATGCACTCCGCTCCAGGCCCAGACTCATGAAACTCCGTGTTCATCAAGAACTGCAAAGCCCCTATCACATGCTTTTAACATCCTATGGAGAGGGAGCATGGACACTGGGATCGTCCCGCAGCTACTAAAAACAACAGACATAGCCCCGCTCCACAAAGGGGGCAGTAAAGCAATAGCAAAGAACTACAGACCAATTGCGCTAACGTCCCATATCATAAAAATCTTTGAAAGGGTTCTAAGAAGCAAGATTGCCACTCATCTTGATCCCATCAATTGCACAACCCAGGACAGCATGGGTTTAGAGCAGGCCGCTCCTGTCTGTCCCAACTACTGGACCACTACGACAAGGTCCTGGATGCTCTAGAAGATAAACAGAATGCAGATGTTATATACACAGATTTTGCAAAGCCTTTGACAAGTGTGACCATGGTGTAATAGCACAAAATGCGTGATAAAGGAATAACAGGAAAAGTTGGTAGATGGATCTATAATTTCCTAACACCTAGAACACAAAGAGTAGTAGTCAACAGAGTAAAGTCTGAGGCAGCTACTGTGAAAAGCTCTGTTCCACAAGGCACAGTACTTGCTTCCATCCTATTCCTCATCCTCATATCAGACATTGACAGGGATATAAGCCACAGTGCTGTGTCTTCCTTTGCAGATGACACCCGAATCTGTAGCAGTGTCCACCGTTGAAGACACTGCAAGACTCCAAGCAGACATAAACCAAATCTTTAAATGGGCTGCAGAAAACAATATGAAGTTCAATGATGAGAAATTTCAATTACTAAGATACGGAAAACGTGAAGAAATTAAAATCTCATCGGAGTACAAAACTAATTCCAACCACACAATAGAGCGAAAAACTAATGTCAAAGACCTGGGGTGATCATGTCAGAGGATCTCACCTTCAAGGACCATAACAATGTAGCAATTGCATCTGCTCGAAAAATGACAGGATGGATAATGAGAACCTTCACTAACCAGGGATGCCAAGCCCATGTTGACACTTTACAGATCAGCTTGTTCTATCTAGGCTGGAATATTGCTGCACATAACTGCACCTTTCAAGGCGGGTGAAATTGCTGACCTTGAAAATGTGCGAGAACCTTCACCGCACCGCATAAGTGCGATAAACCACCTCAACTACTGGGAAGCGAGTTCTAAACCTGTACTCTCTAGAACGCAGGCGGGAATACATTATTATATACATATGGAAAATTCTCGAGGGCTTAGTACCAAACTTGCACACAAAAATCACTCCGTACGAAAGCAAAGACTCGGCAGGCGATGTAACATCCCCACAATGAAGAGCAGGGTGCCACTAGCACGTTGAGGACACACAGTAAGTGTGAGGGCCCAAGATTGTTCAACTGCCTCCCAGCATCATCAGGGATTACCAACAAGCCCTGGCTGTCTTCAAAGGCACTGGACAGGCACCTAAAGTCGGTACCTGATCAGCCGGGCTGTG
Organism: Cherax destructor; assembly: GCA_009830355.1. NCBI lineage: Eukaryota > Metazoa > Arthropoda > Malacostraca > Decapoda > Parastacidae > Cherax > Cherax destructor. The sequence continues at coordinate 12,292 of WNWK01030727.1, forward strand.
GTTCGTACGTTGGACTGTGTGCGGCCAGCAGTAACAGCCTGGTTGATCAGGCTCTGGTCCAACAGGAGGCCTGGTCACAGACCGGGCCGACAGGGCGACCCTGGAATTCTTTCCAGGTAGACTCCATAACCATATGACTGCAAGAACAAAAACCGTTCTGCATCATTCGACATAACATAGTACAGAACAGTTTATCACTTACAATAGGAAAACAAAACCTTATCGACCAAAAGTAACAATACATAACATTGCCACAACATACACTAAAACATGCCAAAACAACTAAATAATTTCAAAGAAAACTAAGCATACCAAAGTTATCAAAAACATACAATCATGACATCTGCATCACAGTATAAAATCCCCTACCTACTTCTTCAGCTTATTTGCAACCACCCTAACAAAATTATATGACAGGGAAAGACCCTCCCACTGTCAAACACCACTGACAGTGAAAGTGTTTCCTACAAAACTACTTCTAACTCAAAATTTACAAATATTATGTCTCATAAAAGACGAAAATATGGAAAACATTGTCAAATATTCGCAAAAAAAAAACATGATAAATCACTTAACCCAACCTAGCTAAACATTGAAAAAAAACTAAACCTAAGCAAAAAAATGATATCAATATTGCATTACATTTTCATAACTCATTAATATTAGGTGATAAATAAAGTATTCATAACTCATAGTACTATAAGCTTTAAAAAAAAAAAAAATCCTAATCCATTAATATCCAAAAACATGATCCTATCACCTACACAACCCTACATATACTATAAGTACTATAGTGTCCTAGACCTAAAAACACACTGTACAAAAATTCCAAAAGAGACAGATATCTCGTTACAAACATAGGAAATCACAGCATGGAATGGCCAAAAGGCACTACCAAAATTACCACAATACCTACTCGAACAGAAAAACTAAACATAGAACAACAAATGATAACATGAATACATCCTTGAAATGATACAGGAACAAAAAAGTAATAACCGAAAATTTTCACAAAACTTCAGCAGAATCCTGCATCACCACACACTTAAGGAATAATTAATACATCAAAAGGTACACCCCAAATAAACAGGTGGACATATCCATATATACATGAAAAACATACGAAAATATCATACCATATATTCTACTTAATATAACAAAATATAACAGAAAACTCCACCTGCAACCATTAAAATTTTGTCCAGACAAACAATACAATACAGCCTCTACCTTGATAGGCACCTCACATTTCACTGTAATGGACAAAATAACTACATCTTTTACTATAACACTTTTCATCTGCTTCACTGACAAAACTAAAATATCAGAAATTCTGCACCTCACCACTGAAACGCAGCCACAAGGAAAATAAAAAAAACCGCTGCCCCGTCTACAGGGCACCTACAAACATATCCCCCTATTAACCCTAAGCTCCACAGCTAACTACTAAAAATAAAAACTCCTAACCTGAAACTTTACGCTCCACTCACCTTCCTACCATTCCCCACCCCTACCCACCCACTCTTTCACTCGCCCCCTCTCAAACTTAATAAACTTCCCACCATCATATTCCTGTAAACTTCGGAAAACACGTGACCCACTTCCTACCATAAATCTCCCTATTCCTCACTTTTGTTCTTACAAACCCGCCGCTAACGCCTTAATTAAAACAGCCCTTTCCACATCCCTCATCATCCAAGTCTTATAAATGTAATCCAGCATTATGGTAGGTTATACCCCTACGTACGCCTTCCGGGAGATTACCCACTCAAACTGGGGCTTTTAAAACCGACACTTTTCCCCTCCTACCCAACCTAATACCCTATCCATCCATACTCTGACTAAACCCCAACTTTCACAGAAATATACTGCATGAAAAGCTGTCTCCCACTCCCCACACTTAAGACATTCCCCATCCTTCACTAACCCCATCACATATAAAAGACTCCTCGACGCCAGTATACCATGCAAAAACCTGTAGCCCCTTCTCTAACCCTCGGTGCCACCCTAACTTCCTCAACCATTCCCAAATGCTCTTCCACTCATACTTTGGATACATAGCTTCCCCTTGTACCACTACCTCCCTTCCTCTCCATCCAACCTACGCAATTTTATACTCTCAGGTTCCCTAGCCACTAACAAAAACCATGGATACTCTCATTCTATTAATTCTTTACCCCCCCCACCACTTTCGCACCTCTTTCATCACTCCACCTATTTTCCTACCCCCTGTCCCTCCCATCAATAAAAATTCCTGCTTCAAAAACACACTCCTCAATCTTCTCCTCAAAGGCACCAACCCCAAACCACCCCACTTACACGAGTTTCTACCACTGCCTTACTGAGCCAATGCTTCTCCTCGCCCATACAGATTCATAACACCCTTTTCCAGCCTACAAATATCCTTCTCCAAAGGGAAAACCCCGCCCTGAACCAAAGTTTGCTATATAATAAAACAAACCACTATCACTTTTTGTAAAAAGTGATCTTCTGGCCTCAACTTCATCCGCAAGCACCCCACCCCCCACCCTCCCCCCCTAACCTCTCTAAACGTTCCGAACACATCCCACACACCTTCAATTGATTCACTTCCATCCATCCCGTTCCCCCAACAGGCCCCCCCACCCCCTTCCACCTCCAACAAAACATTTGTTTCCCATTCACCCCCCATACCTTAATAAACCGAACCTCCAACCACCTCCTTATCCACCCCAAACCTCCTTCCCCGTATTATTAAAGGTTGTACCATCTACATATCCAAAATATCTTAAAGGTCTTTTGTCTTTCCCTTTTGTCCTTCACCACCCTCAACCAACCTAAAAAAGGGTCCCAGAATAGCAAATAATATCTGTATAGTGGGCAACCTTGCCTAATACCCTTCCCATATTCACAGCCCACCCCAATTTACCATTTACCTGAATCCTAAAAACCCCCCTCATACAATTTTCCCATCCTACTCCTCCTCCAAATCCCATGCCTTTTCCAAAAACCTCCCTTAACCCTTATATGCAGGGCCCAATCTATCCCCAGCACCCCACCCTCTAAAACTTTCTATAAACCCCTTGATTCTCCTATGTCCCCTAGATCTCCTTCCCGGGATACCATATTACCTTCATGAACCAAGATCCCCTTTTTCAACCTTTCGGCGGTATTTTGCGTATATCTTGTAGTCCTACCATTAATACAATTACCCTAAAATCTTTAAAGCTTCTCCGCCATCCTTCAGGGCACTAAATTTTACCATTCCAGTACAACTAAATCCTCCATAAACCCCTCCCTTCATTTTAAAAATACCTTAACCAGCACCCTCTCTCAATACATCCCAAAACCTAACATACCCCCAGGAAGACCATCCCCCGGGTTTCCCCATCCGTAAACTTTTAACTGCATTCCACACTCCCCAGTGATGTCACCTTCTAGCCCCTCCTTCCTCTCCTCCTCTCTCATCATTACTTCCCAGAAATCCCCTTTCATCCCTTGACACCCCCACCCCCCCCAAATTTTTCTTGCAAACCATGCTTCCCCATACCCCTATTGCCTGTTGTGTTCAGGAACCCTCGCAAAACCCCCATATCCTTCACTTGCCCCTCCGTTCACTTTCCTCCTTCTCTAAAGTTTTTAAAAACCCCCTCCAACACCCTATCTCCCCAAAACCTCATCCATACCACTTTCAACCGTAAAGCTTGAAACCTTGTTTTGGTCCCTTTTAACTCCAACCACCCTTTTTTCCACTTCTGGACCCCCTTTGGCCACTTTTCTTCAAAAAAACTTCCCTCTTCCAATATTTTGCACCTCTAAATTGAAAAAACTTTTTGCAGATGTTTTTCCACCCTTTGCCACCCCTCCCACCCCCTACCCCCTTCCACAAACCCTCCCACCACTCCCCAAAATCCCTCACCACCCAACCTACCCAAAATACTAACATTCCTTCCAGTAACCGCCACCCTCACCACACCCTCCCATCCTAGTTGTGCAACCCCCTTTGTAATCCGAAAAACCAGCATCCCCCCCACCTTCTCCCCCTCAACAACCTTTGATACATAAACCTATCCAACCTGGCCCATGTGCACCTCTACTATATTTATATTCTACAAATTCGTTTTCCACAACCTACCATTACTACTCCTACCCACACAACACCACCCTGAGTATCTTCAAAATCTGCTGTACCTCTAGGCTCTATGTCCCTCCCCTTATAACACTATTCCAGTCACCCCCAGAATGGCTACTTGAGGTAAACCCCGGGGCATAAAAACAATTCAGACCTGACAAAATCAGACTTTCTTTAAGCAATCCAGCTGGCATGTAAAACCCCAATAAAACTAACTTGAACTGTTCCCCACCTCCCCTCCAACCCGTACCACCCTTCCCCCCCCCCCCTCCCGAAACCAACCCCGAAAAGGACCACCCTCCCTAATACCCACTCCCCCCCCCATTTTAAACAGGGTCCAACACAAACAACCTATAACCTTTCAATACCGTCCCTCCACCCCTAAAATTATGTTCTTGAAAAAAAACCCCGTCATCCTATGTCTCCAATACCTCAACCCATCTTCTCTTGACCTCCTGTCGGAGGCCATTCATGTTCATTGTTAGACACCTGAAACTAAAGGCACCGTTTCCCCCTTGCGGCTGCGTTCCCTCATTCTTTCCATTCCTCACTGCTGAAATCCACTCTTCTTCCTAACTCCAGGTGCAGGTTGCACCTGCCTTTGCCAATCCCCACCCCTTTACTACTTCAGTCCACGCCATTTCCCCGGGCGTTGTTCCGGCAAGGCGTCATTTTCAACTTCTTCCCCTGTCCTTTTCCTGGAATCACCGTCCATGTTATGTCTACTTCCAACCAGGCCTATGTACCTCCCTTTTCCCCACCTCCCTCCTCACTTCCTCCTAGAGCCGTCCCCCTGGCCCTGGCCCATCCTTCTGTTTATCTACAATATCACTGTTTAAAAATCCAAAACCCCCCTATTAGATCCCCCCGATCCTTAAAAAACTCCTCCATACGTCCCCCTTTAAACCCCTCTCACCCCCTGGTTTTTCTTCCCGGGGAATTTATCTTCCACTTTTTTCCGCCTCTTCCCGGTTTCCCTTTTTCCCATCCTTGCCCAACCCTGCCTCCAATGGGAGGGCTCCATTTCTGTTTCCCCCACCCTATGTTCCTCATCGTCCCCCCATCCTTACTTTTATCCTCCATGTTTTGTCCTCGTTTTCACCCCCAAATACCAACTCTTTGTCATCTCCCCAATCAGCCGCAAAATGCCCCCTAGGGCCACACGCATGTTTTAACTTGACCCAAAAAGCACAAACCCTTCAAAAACATTCCATCAGATACAAAAGGGGTTTTCCCCCCTTTTAACTCTTTTTTGGGGGTAAGGGGCCCTCAAAACCCGCATTGGGCCCCTGAAAAGTCTACCCAGGTTTACTGCATGTATAACCCCAAAACCTTTTAAAGACCCCCGAATATCCTCGGGAAACCCTGCTTCAAACGGGTTAAAAACCTTAACCCCCCTTTGGGAGCCGACACCCCCTTGGGGAAACCTCCACCCCCCTGTTGACAACCATCTTCTTGTTTGGTACTCATCTACCACCCCTGAATGCCTCAGTACTGGCGAATTTACAAACAAACAAAAAAACAAATTTTATTTCATTGCAGGTTACATGGGTATGGGAAAAAAAGTAAATTGAGTGAAAAAGGGACCCACTGAAAAAGGGGATTGGGGCAGCTTTTTCCCCAGCCCAAAAAAATATGTACTTAATTTTAAAGAAATTTTTGAGTTTTTTTTTAATTAAAAAAATTTTTTAAAAAATTCAATATGAGGGGAAAATTTCTTTTTAAAATTTTTATAATGATATTAGATCTTAGATTTTACAGGTGTTAAGATTCTTAAAGAAAAATTTTAAAAGGAAAATAACATTGAGAAATTTTAATTAACTTATAATATGGTGGGGTTTTCATAAAGTAAAATTTGAGATTATCGTAGGGGAAAAAAAGGGGCTTTTTCAAAGTGTTTATAGCATGATCATTTAGGTTTGGGGGTGAGTAGGGGGTTTTTTAAAAGTTGAGTCTTAAATTGTTTTTTCCGATTATCTTAATATTTACTGGTAATGAATTAAAAATTTTGGGGCCCTTTTTTGTGATAGAATTTTTTCATAGGTTGAAAAGGGGAAAGGGGGGGATATAAAAAAATGATCTGTGTCGTGTTTTGGTCATGGGTCCTTTTAAAAAATTGGTGAGGAGATTTTTTACCCCGGGTTTTTTTTTAAATTAAAGTTTTTTATATGTAGTAGGCAAAAAAGGAAAAAATTTTTTAGGTGAGTAGTTTGGGGTTTTTGAATATTGGTGGGATGCTGTCTAGAGGAATTTGAAAATTCACGGGGGTTTGTTTTTGTTATATTTGGGGGTTTTTCGTTTTTGGGGCCCCCATGCACAAAACCTTGGGGGAGATGGGAGTGGGAATGAAAAGTAAAGGGGGTTTAGGACATTGAATTTTCTTTGATAAAAAGCCTACTTTTGAATTTTCAAAATTTTTTATATGTTTTTGGGGAATTTAAAAGGTACTGTCAATTTTGGTTCCTGGGGAATTTTTTTCCCTTAGTTTTTGTGAGGGAAAAATTTTATTAAGTGTTATTTTAAATAAAAATTTGTGGCTTTTTTTTCCCCAAATGTATAAAATAAACCTTTTCAGTTTGGGGAAATTTTTTGTCGTCATCCTGTTGATATTTTCTTAATTCGGGGAACCCCTATAACTGGTTTTTTGGGGGAGAGAAGACTATGTTGTGTCATCTGCAAATAAAATGGGGTTTTAGTAGTTGTGATGCATTCGGGGGGTCATTTATGTAAATGGGAAAAGGGGGCCCCCGGCCCCTTTCCGGGGGGCTCCGACGAAGGTTTGGGGGAAAAGTTCGCTCCATTTTTAAAATTTGTGTACTGCCCCTTTTAACGATAAGCCGTGAGATCTTCATAAGAAACGCCATATGTGTCCCGAAAAAGGGGGAAGAAAATCTTCTTTTTTTTGGTAGAACCGCCCCTGGCAAACAACACAAAAAAATTTTACTCGTCCCTTTTTGCGCCATCTTGGCTGAAATGAAAAATTCCCCCAAACAACCGCTAGGGAGGAGCCCCGTCCGCTCACCACCAGAGCTGGGGAAGGAAATGCCTTTACAGTAAACAAGAAAACCTTTCCCCCAAACCCTAGGGGCAAATCTTGCCAGTAAAATCCCAGGGTTAACCCCCGCAAGGGGTTTCCTGGGGTTTCCCCATCCTCCTATTTGCACCTACCGAGTCCACTGGTTTTCCAAAATCAAGTCATAAAAATAAATCCCGGGGAACTGTCTCAAGTCCCACCAGCATTATAAAAAAAGGGGCCCTGTCCTTTCATTTTTCATTACTTTTTTAAAAATCACTAAACCCGACTTTCCGACACTACTCAAAACAACAAAGTTAACCCCAAAAAAAGGGTGACCCCCGACGTAAACAGCTATAGACCCATATCAAACTTACCGTTGCTCCCCAAAATCTTCGAGAAATTTGGGGCCCCCAAAAGATTATACTGTTTATAAAAAACTAAAAAAAACCCAAATCCTGCCAATTTGGCTTTTAAAAAAAAGCCTAACGATTCAATTGAAAAAAGATGGGGCATACTTTTCAAAATGGAAAATAAGAAAAATCCATTGGATTTTTATTGATCAAAAAAAGTTTTACACAGTAAACCACGGCACCCCCCCCCACAAACTTGACCATTATGGTAAAAAGGGGGGCATGCACTTGCAAAATCTAAAAAACCCCACAAAGGTATCAGTGTCACCATTAAAAAACCCCCTTTTAGCCCCCCCAATTTTTAGTACCACGGGGGAAATGTCCTTTTTACCCTGTTTTCCTTTTTTATACATCAATGATTTTTAATGTATCACAACCCGGGGAAACCCAAATTTTTTTTTCTAAAAGTTAAACCTTTTGTCACCCCCCAAAAACTTCCCCCGCCCCAACCCCATTGTTTAAAAGGGGAAATTACTAAAAAAAATCTACAGGGGTGAAAAACCAAAAACTTACACTCAACACTGATAAGACCTTCTATTTAATTATGTTTTGGGGAAAGAGAAAAAACAATTTAACATTAAGATCGACAAACTTTTTGTTTTAAAATAATGAGGGAAAAATTTCCGGGCCTACACCTCGACAGCAACCTGAAATTCAGCACTCATATCCCCAAACAAACAAAAAAAGAAACCCCAAAAAGTTGGGGCCCCCCTGATACGTTACTGACCACAATCAACCTACTCACACTATATTCCCATCATCCCTACCCCCAAAAATGCCATTTGTGCATGGGGATCAACAGCAATTACCCCCCCAAAGCGAATAATAAAAAAAACCAAACCGTAAAATTATAAAAGGAAAACCCAAGCTGGGAAACCCCCCCCCCTTTAAAACTTTCTCACTGTTCAGAACATCCATACACTATCCCTATCTAAAACCCCCGAACTTTTAATTTAAATTAACCCCTGAACTAAAACACTTTCTTGATGTGACGGGGCCCCTAGACATAATACCAGACATAAACATCTTTTTGACATTCCCGGGCCGGTTTAAAACTATAAAAAAAATTAATGCACAAAAAGGGGGGCCAAAATCTGGAACCCCCGCCAGAAAACTCTGAACTGAAAAACACAACCCAAAATTTTAAAACACCTTTAAAAAAACTTATCCCCCTTTAAAACCCCCTGGTAGCTAACCAAAAAAAAATTTTCACATACCCAAAAACCAAAAATCCCTATTTATACTTGACCCCCCTTTTTAATTTACACATGGCTGTAAAAATAAAATTCTGAATAGTTTTTGGTAAAAGCTAGCCTTTCCCAAGACCTCCAATAAAAAAAATGTATTGAAAAGAGACCTTTTCCCCTTAAGAAAACTAAAAAAAGGGGGGCTTGGGATGCCTTTTAAAAACTCCCCCCGGCAAGCATTTTTTTACACCGACCCCCGGGTTACTCCTCTCAGGCTCACAAGTTTTTTTAAGATTTCAAAAACCCAGCTACAAGAATTCCCCCCATGAAAGACTAAAAGGGGGGATTTTCTTGATGGGGGAAAAAAATTCTCGGTCCCCCAAACCCTTCCCCAACCCTTTTTCCCCTGGACCCCCTTTTTTTTGATGAACAGTTGGGGGCAAAAAATTCCTGAAAATTGGGTTTTAAATTCCTGCCTAAACTCAGAAAAACCTAACCCAAGGGGGGTCCCTAACAAATCTAACAGTATGGGGGAAATAGCTTCTAGACTTGTTCCAAATGGGGGGCCCCGGGACGTACTGGGGGTTTGCATCCATTTGCTCGAGACCCCAAAAAAAACCCCCACGTTTCCCCCCAAAAAAAGGACAGATAATTTTGAGAAAGAAAAAGGATGGTCCCTGTTTTTGGGTTCTGGATGGAGAAATCCACAGTACTTGAGATGTCTCTCCGGGTCCCAGGGGTGATGTTTGGGGGTCAAGGGAAAACTGCTTTGTTCCCAACCTTGTTCACTCCCGCCTAGTTCAAAATGGGGGGTTTCCTTAGCTAACATAACCTAATGTTTTCCCCTTGAAGTCCCCCAAAATTATCTATGTTGGGGGCCCAGGGGGACCCTTAAAAAATCTAAAGTTGCCTCAAAATCCTAATATTGCCTTTTCCTTTTTCAAAAACCACCTAGACCTTCCTAGGAGAGAAAAATTTTTAATTAATATGTGCAATTCCACCTTACCAACTCGGGTGTGTGTTGTTTTGGGGTGTGGGGGTTATAAACTCTGAGGACCTACCTGGTATGTTTAAGGCTTCATACGGCTTATTTAAAACCCGGGGAATTTTTAAAAAAATAAGTTTCCCCTAATTGTTAAGTTCTTAAAATTTTGAAATCCCCCAAATTTTTAAAAAAATAGTTAATCACTACAATTACCAACCTTTAAAAATATAACCCCTATCCTTGTAAATATAGAAAAAAGAACTAAAAATTTTGTAGGCATACCTAGGCATACAAAAGGCCTTCTTGTAATAAGTATTTTATAAATTTAAAATTAAAAAAAATTTAAAACCCCTAAAATTAACAGAAAATAAAAAATTTTTTTAATTTTTTTAATTTTAATTTTTTTAAACATGTGCTGTGTGACACTGTTGGGTAAATGTTATGCCCCCCTGATATATTACCCAAGCCACTAAACACATATTTTTTCCAAAAAAGGTTGGGCCCTTAACTTTTTTTTTTCCCCTCCACACACACCCCCTTTTTTTCCCAATTTTATCCTTACTTTTTCCCTTTTTCCTTCCCATCTTACCAAAATTTAAAAATTGAAACATGTGCTAGTCCAGAATGGGAACTTTTAAGATGAAGTCACATGAAATGTGAGCCCTCCTAAACAAAAAAACCCGGCAGGGGGTGCAAAATTCCCCCCCTGAAAAGCAGGGGCGCCACGAGCTTGGGGCAACACAATAAGTGTCCGGGGGGCCCCAAACTGTTCAACTGTCTCCCAAGCCATAAGGAGGATTACCAATAGACCCCCGGGTGTCTTCAAAAAAAGGGACTGGATGACACCTAAAAACAGATTACCAACCGGGTTGGTTCGTACGTCAGTTTGTTTTTGGCAAAAAAGTAACAACCTGGTTGGAAAAAACCCCCTCCACCATGAGGCCTGGTCTCAGACTGAGCCCGGGGATTGGGCCCCAAAAAACCCTCCCCCGGGAAACTCTCTGTAAAGGCGAGCTCTCTCATTCTTAAAGTTTAAAACCCTAGATAAAATTCCGCATTAAGGGGCTGTCCCACCTGGGGTTTCTTGTGAGCTGAGGTTTCATTTTTTGGCTCGTCACCTGTGCTAAAAAAGGGGTCCCAGATGCTGATGCCACTTGTGTATCTGGGGTACCCACTCCTGCTTTTTTTTGTATCTGGGGGGAAACCCCCCCTTTGTTTTATCTGGGGGGAAACCCAATTTTCCCTTGATTTTTTTATCTGGGGTCTCCCTCCTGCTTGAT
>WNWK01030728.1:0-2500 GCA_009830355.1 Cherax destructor
ACAACTCTGACACACCCAGAGTTATTCACTTTTGTAACGGGTTTTCTTTTTAACTCTTTTTTTTTCTGAGAACAATATTTTATCTATATGTTTCCAGTACAATTTTGATAACTACTTCTGGTCAGCATGGACTTACTCGTAGTTACTCACTGTCTCTTTTCACTCTTACTTTTTTATATTAATGTAAATGTTACACACAGAAACACTGAGTTACCAATTGAGGATTTTTCCTACAAATGGGAAATATTTATTCATCTGAGAAATTTTCATACTAAGTGAAAAGTTTCTTTTAAACAACGACAAATTTATTGTTATGTATTTCTAAGGTTATCAATGATATTACAAGGGAAATGTCTAAATTATATCTAACTCTTATAAATGTGAATTTTATGTGTTGATTGTTAAGATAAAAAGTCAGTATTGAATTAAAAAACAATTGATTATGTGAGTGTTGGAAGTGAATGACACGTAGTAAAGGTGAAATTTGCAAACTAAACTGAATACCTGGAGTTTACCTGGAGAGAGTTCCAGGGGTCAACGCCCCTGCGGCCCGGGCTGTGACAAATATAAAATGTGGTACATGAATTTTGGAGTTCAGTGGGTGGAGCCTTGTGTCGAAAAGATGGGATTTTAATACCATCTTATAATATAATATTGCAAGACCTAATATAGTTTATGAAGGCAGGAGGGTAGGCAATATTGGAAAACCCAGGGAGCCATATGGTAAATGTATGAGAGAGTGAAGGTCTTAAATTTTTATTCAAATTCCCATGTGTGTTTAATGAAGACGAGTCAAGTTGGTTAAGGATTAAGGGTCATTAGCAGTGTGGTTAATTCTTTGACTAACTTGAGTGTTTCTAACCACATGAGTTGAGGTGTATCGGCGATGTTAACACACTCTGAAGTACTTTCTTATGGCAGGACTTACACGAACTCACGTGATTCTATGACAGGAGAAGATAAAAAACTGAGGTGAAAAGAATTCCACCTGACAACACAAACTAAAAGTGGTGTAAAAGGTTGGTAGTGGCTTATGTGTTAGGTGAATGCCAGACAATTGGGTTATGGGTGAAGAGCCAAATGTTTAAATCTTCTACCATCTAGTATTGACGTGAATTATGGTGCATGGTCGATATTAACACACACCAAATAAGTAAGATACATAGGAAACAGTTAGGCATCTTTATTCTGAAACACTTCGCCTGCACAGTAGGCTTCTTCAGTCAATGTAGACGAATGGTTCAGAGAACCGACAAGTTATAAATTAGACACATATGCAACACTTGGGTATCTTTATTGAGGAAACGTTTCGCCACACAGTGGCTTCATCAGTCCAATACAAAGCTCCTTTCTGCTTTGTATTGGACTGATGAAGCCACTGTGGGGGGAAACGTTTCCTCAATAAATATACCCAAGTGTTACTATGTGTCTAATTTCTTCAGTCCAGTACATAAACTAGGCAGGAGAAGTAGAGATGTGAAGACGATGTAATCAGTCCATCACCCTTGAAGACGTAGATTTGAGGTGGTCAGTCCCTCAGCCTGGAGAAGAGTTCTGTTCCATAGTCTGAAACAATGTGAAGATCAAGCGACAGTGTGGAGACTTATATACTGTCAGGAGGAGAGGTGTAGAGTGGTAGAAGAGAAATGTAATCACTGAGAGGTCACGTCCCTCTCAGATTCAACCATTCTCATGAAAAAATTGTCCAAGGTGTTTTCTCTAACTGTTGCCAATGTGTCTTACTTACCAAGCTATCCGTATTGTATACCATTTTGATATTCACTCTGTCAGACACTGCAACACAATGGCATCTTGGTATTGTATACCATTTTGATATTCACACATCAAATACTTTATCCTTGATGGATGGTGTTCACTTATATAGGTCTGGGGTGGGGGCACTGGCAACTGCAGTGGAGGGTGCTGTTAGGGCTTTAAACTAGTAAAAGTTAGTGGTATGGATTTTTGGGAAAAAACGATGAAGTCCCAGGGTAGTAATATGATGAGTTCTAGGGTAACTAGTATTAGGCAGAATAAGGTGGATACTGTGCAAGTTGATTGTTCTACCTTGTGATGGACCAGGTACTTTGGCTCCCTCAGTGCTCTGGTGAAGGACCAGGTGCTTCGGCTCCAACGGTTCCCTGGTGATGGACCAGGTGCTTCGGCTCCCTCAGTTCCCTGGTGATGGACCAGGTGTTTCTGCTCCTTCAACGGCCTGGTGATGGACCAGTTACTTCGTCTCATTCAGTGCCTTGGTGATGGACCAGGTGCTTTGGCTCCCTCAGTGCCCTGGTGATGGACCAGGTGCTTAGGCTCATTCAGTGCCCTGGTGATGGACCAGGTACTTAGGCTCATTCAGTGCCCTGGTGATGGACCGGGTACTTAGGCTCATTCAGTGCCCTGGTGATGGACCAGGTGCTTTGGCTCCCTCAGTACCCTGGTGATGGACCAGGTGCTTCAGCTCCTTCAACGCCCTGGTGATGGATCATGTGCTTCGGCT
>WNWK01030728.1:7500-23279 GCA_009830355.1 Cherax destructor
CTGTGTTCGGCGAGAATATATACATATATATATATATATATATATATATATATATATATATATATATATATATATATGCAAGAAAACCACTATGAAAAATAGAAGAATTCCAAGCGCTTTCGTGACTACTCACATTATCAAGGAACTATAACAGGAAACATGACAAGAAGGGCTTATATAAGGGGCGAGACTACACCTCACAGTCACATCACACTAACAAAGACTACACCTCACAGTAGATAAATCTTTTAAAATAGCTAGGAATACTTTTTACAATCCAAAAAGGGACAACCAACCTTATTCAACCAAAAATATGTTGGTTCTCCCTTACCATGAAAACTTGGTTGATATGCCTTCCTTTCTTAAAATTTTAATATCAAAGTTGTATTTAAAAATCTTGATACAGTAAAAAGACTTTTGATAAAAAATTCCCCCAAAATGCTGACGGATGTGTCTATAAGATTCCTGTAAAATATGCGATAAAGTTTATTTTGGTCAAACTGGTAAAAGTCTTGAACTAAGATTAAAACAACATAAATATAGCATTAGAACTGGACAAGATTCTAATGCTCTATTTATTCATGTGAAGATTTTAACCATCCAATTGATTTTCAAAATGCTGAGAAGGTTGTATCAAGCAAGTCCATGGTTGAGAGAAATATAATAGAATCATGTTTCATTAAAAGCAGTTTTGAAAATAATATGAATATTTCTTTTGGTTTATATAAATTGGATTCATTTATAATTAATAAAATTTGGGAAGAATTTAATAATAAATTGGACTAATCTTAATTCTTGGGAAGAGTTTCAGGTCCTTTCTTATTTTCCTCTTCACAGAGTCGTGCGATGTTACGCTACTGTGAGGTGTAGTCTTTGTTAGTGTGATGTGACTGTGAGGTGTAGTCTCGCCCCTTGTATAAGCCCTTCTTGTCATGTTTCCTGTTATAGTTCCTTGATAATGTGAGTAGTCACGAAAGCGCTTGGAATTCTTCTATTTTTTCATAGTGGTTTTCTTGCATATTTTGATATCACCTGTTTACTGTGATCTTTTTGCATATACTCACCTGTGTGGTAAAGTAACCTTCCCCTCGTCACTCACCTGTGTGGTAAAGTAGCCTTCCCCTCGTCACTCACCTGTGTGGTAAAGTAACCTTCCCCTCGTCACTCACCTGTGTGGTAAAGTAATCTTCCCCTCGTCACTCACCTGTGTGGTAAAGTAACCTTCCCCTCGTCACTCACCTGTGTGGTAAAGTAACCTTCCCCTCGTCACTCACCTGTGAAAGAAAGTGCTGCATGAGTCAGGTGTTAAGTATATATATATATATATATATATATATATATATATATATTATATATATATTAATATATATGTGTGTGTGTGTGTTCAGCTAATTGTGGTTGCAGGAGTCGATTCATAGCTCGTGGCCCTGCCTCCTAACTGGTCGCTACTAGGTCCACTCTCTTCGTTCCACTTTCTGACAACTCTATGGCTAAAGAAATACTTCCTAATATCAGTGAAACTCATCTGAGTCTTTTAACTTCCAATTGCGACCCCTTGGTGCTGTGTCCCATCTCTGAAACATCTTGTCCCTTTCCACCTTGTCAATTCCTCTCAGTATTTTATGTCTTTATCATATCCCCCATCTCTCCTGTCCACCACTGTCGTCTGGTCAATTTACCTTAACGTCTCCTCATAGGCACTGCTCTTAAGCTCTGGGACTAGTCTTGTTGCAAACCTTTGCACTATCTCTAATTTCTTAAATTGCTTCACTCACCTGTGTGGTAAAGTAACCTTCCCCTCGTCACTCACCTGTGTGGTAAAGTAGCCTTCCCCTCGTCACTCACCTGTGTGGTAAAGTAGCCTTCCCCTCGTCACTCACTTGTGTGGTAAAGTAACCTTCCCCTCGTCACTCACCTGTGTGGTAAAGTAGCCTTTCCCTCGTCACTCACCTGTGTGGTAAAGTAACCTTCCCCTCGTCACTCACCTATGTGGTAAAGTAACCTTCCCTAGTCACTCACCTGTGTGGTAAAGTAGCCTTCCCCTCGTTCCTGTGTGGTAAAGCCTCCCGTACTCACTGTGTGGTAAAGTAGCCTTCCCTCGTCACTCACCTGTGTGGTAAAGTAGCTTTCCCTCGTCACTCACCTGTGTGGTAAAGTAACCTTCCCTCGTCACTCACCTGTGTGGTAAAGTAACCTTCCCTCGTCACTCACCTGTGTGGTAAAGTAACCTTCCCCTCGTCACTCACCTGTGTGGTAAAGTAGCCTTCCCCTCGTCACTCACCTGTGTGGTAAAGTAACCTTCACCTCGTCACTCACCTGTGTGGTAAAGTAACCTTCCCCTAGTCACTCACCTGTGTGGTAAAGTAGCCTTCCCCTCGTCACTCACCTGTGTGGTAAAGTAACCTTCCTCTAGTCACTCACCTGTGTGGTAAAGTAGCCTTCCCCTAGTCACTCACCTGTGTGGTAAAGTAACCTTCCCCTAGTCACTCACCTGTGTGGTAAAGTAACCTTCCCCTCGTCACTCACCTGTGTGGTAAAGTAACCTTCCCCTCGTCACTCACCTGTGTGGTAAAGTAACCTTCCCCTCGTCACTCACCTGTGTGGTAAAGTAACCTTCCCCTCGTCACTCACCTGTGTGGTAAAGTAACCTTCCCTCGTCACTCACCTGTGTGGTAAAGTAACCTTCCCCTCGTCACTCACCTGTGTGGTAAAGTAGCCTTCCCTCGTCACTCACCTGTGTGGTAAAGTAACCTTCCTCGTCACTCACCTGTGTGGTAAAGTAATCTTCCCCTCGTCACTCACCTGTGTGGTAAAGTAACCTTCCCCTCGTCACTCACCTGTGTGGTAAAGTAACCTTCCCCTCGTCACTCACCTGTGAAAGAAAGTGCTGCATGAGTCAGGTGTTAAGTATTTGTGTTCAACAACTACACATGAAAACAACTTCAATTATTCATACACTGTGATAAAGCGAGCTTCCTTGATGATGTGTTTACTGTATGACCATATTTTCTTGATTAACTTTAAACCCATTTAACCAACAAATTTACCTAAGAACATACCCTGCACCCAAGAGGCCTCTCTGCATCAATAACCAATAAAGTACACAGTGTCCCTATCTTGACATTATTGAACTTTCTCTCTCACTCTCTTCCTCTAAAGACTTAATCCTACAGTAGTTTCTGCATTAGGAGTATCAGTTTGCTTACACTATTACAGTTAACATCCTACAATAGTTGTCAATAATATCAAATGAAAAGTGATTTCATGGTCTTTTTACTAAACAGTCTTAACTCTTTCATGGAATATATCATTAAGTGGACATAGACACAAGTGTAGTATGAATGAGCAGATAATCTCACTGATAACTAGAAACATATCAGTTGCTGTGCAATCTGAGAAAGGTATTCCCGAACTTTATATCCATAGTCTCTCTTGTACATTAACTCACAAGATTCAAATACTGGAGAGTGCGTCATAGTAATGTATATTGGATAGGAATCAGGATAGGTCTTCATAAGTCATCCTATGGAAATTAAGTTCCTAATTTCTACAACAAGAATAACATATTAGTGGAAAGCGCTTGTGGAATATCAGTCAATTATATTCCATCCGAGGAATGGGAGGATGAATTCAGTTCCTTAGATCAAGAGCCATACACCTGAATTAAGGCCGAATACCCGAGTGTAGAAATTTTTAAGTCGATTAAGAGACTTTTTAAAGTACTGTCATATAAACCAGTTTCATGAATTGTCAATTAAAATTGAACAAGTTGTCATCTGCTCCACAAACCATCACTGAAGAATAGTTGATCAGTGTTGAAGATTGCAAACAATGGAATAATGCTTTTTGAAGTTATCAACGAAAACCTTAAAGAAGTTAGTATGAAATACGAACACTGAATCTTAGGCATTAAGTCATACAGTATTTAAAGGTTCACTAAATTCGTGAAAATGAAAAACGCCAAAAAAACACGAGATTTTAATTATTCAGTTTTTTCTCATTTTTTTGCCTAAGTAAAATTCTCTACAATCCTTAATGAAAAATATTTGATTTTGCGGTTTTATATGAAGGTTCAGCTTAATTAAAAAGACTCATTAAAACTGAGAATTTGACATGTAGACAACACAAAATCCAAATTCAGTAGAAAAATATTTATAGTTATGATTCACAAGCACTTCAGTGTTTGAAGCCGACCAGAAGAGGCATTCTCTAGTTCTTCCACCGATACCAATTTATTTAATAACGTTTTCAACTTAAAATTTACATAGTTCAAAGTGAAAGCCAAACTTTCTTGTAATAAAGAGAATAAACACTGTAAGTTTGAAGCCTATCTAAAATGACATTTTCTAGTAATTGTTCTGAAGCCAACGAATTCAAGTCTTTTAACAATTTGTTTACAGTTTATAATCTTCAACTAAAGAGTTTAAACTTAGAGTTTCTTCCCACTGATAGAATGAATCAACGTTAATATTTTGAAGTCAATTACTTAAGGCATTCTCAAGTAATATAATGAAAAAAATATCAACTGCTAACTTAATAAAATGTAAAACTGTGACTTATGCAGCGCTGCAAGAAACACAACATGAGATATAAGAAACACATCAAGCAGAAAATTTAAAGCAGATCAGAAGAGGTAATTTCCACTCATTGCGCACATTCCAACGTTTCCAAGCTTTTTAGAGTAATTCAGTTCTTTGATAAATCTGCCCATACACAAACTAACCTGGACACCATAAGATACATTAACAGTCAATCACTGAAGTACTTCAGAAGAGGAATACTCCAAAAAATTTCAAGCAATTAAACAGAATGGAAATTTCAAACAAGTTACTCGTAAATTATTATTATAATCAAATAGAAGCGCTAAACCACAGGGGTTATACAGCGCTGCAGGTTATTGCAGGATGCAGGGAGAATGGGTTGTAAGAGGGAGATGGATGATTAGTAGGGTATGGAGTGCAGCAGGAAGGTGGATAGTGCAGGGATAGAGGGTAGCAAGAGATCGAGGTAGAAGGGACTGAGGGAGGTGCTAGAGGTATAATCTTCAGAGTTTGTGTAATAAGTCAGTTTCTGTCAAAAAGTCAACGAGAGAGTCAGGATTAAAGGAGGGTCCATCTGCAAGAAGGGAAGGTAAAGAAAGGGCCGCAGAGCGAAGACGTCGTTGGAGGTAAATTCTGCGTGCTCATTGATAGAGTGGGCAGTCCAACAGAATATGTCGAACAGACATTGGAACCTGACAATGCTCACAGAGAGGGGCAGGGAGCCTCTCCATGAGATACCCGTGAGTAAGACGAGTGTGGCCGATGCGTAGACGGGAGAGTGTAGTCTCCCAACCCCGTCATTGGTGACAAGAAGCAGGCCAGAAACCTATACTCGGTTTAATAGAATGAAGTTTGTTATTTAGGAGGTCAGACCAGAGTTGTTGCCAACGGGTGCGAAGGTGGGTAGCAATGACCGCAAAATAGTCCGTGAAAGGAACACCTCTATATGAAACTGGAAGGTCATGTACTGCTGACCGCGCAGCAGTGTCTGCCTGTTCATTGCCCTGTACGTCAACATGACCAGGGACCCAACAAAAAAACAATATCTTTGGGCTTGCTAAAGATACCGCGTAACCAAAGTTGGATACAAAGAACTAGGAGGTGAGGTGTATCAATTTTACGGATAGCCTGTAAAGCACTAAGGGAGTCTGAAACGACCACAAATGGTGACTCAGGCATAGATGCAATACGGATAAGTGCCACAAGAATGGCATACAATTCAGCCGTAAAGATGCTAGCCGAGGGTAACAGATGCCCTCGCACGACGCTGTCCGGGAAGACTGCTGCGAATCCGACACCGTTAGATGACTTTGAACCATCGGTGTATACTGCGATGGCATGGGAATGAGAACGGAAGTGGTCTAGAAAGAAAGAGCGAGAAGCCGCCGTAGGTAGTTGGGCTTTCGCGCAAGGTAGAGGAATAGAACAGACACGGACAGCGGGAATTTTCCAAGGGGGTAGGGGAAAGGAGATGTCACATGAACATATAAAGGTGGTAGTTGAAGGGAAGACAAGAGTGAATGTAGACGAAGAGAAAAGGGACGAAAAAAACAGAAGCGTGTTTCCTTGAGGTACCTCCTGTCCATGTTAAGTGTGTGTGTGTACTCACCTAACTGTGGTTGCAGGGGTCGAGACTCAGCTCCTGTTTGTGTGTGTGTATGTGCGTGTGTTTGTGTGTGTGTGAGTGTGTGTGTGTGTGGTGAGTGTGTCATTTGTAGGCACATGTCGATTAGACTAGGCCTGTTGTATGTATGTTAGTTACATTTGTCTAGGCATGTCGATTTGACACTAGGCCTGTTGATGTATGTGTGTGATGTGTGTGTGTAACGAACACTTCGAAATGTTTGCCGGTAACGCTCGTGGTGAAAGAGCGCTAGCCACCATGCCAGTGTGTGTAAATTAATTATATTTTGTGTGTGTGTGTGTCTGTGAGTGTGTGAGTGTGTGAGTGTGTGTGTGTGTGTGTGTGTGAGTGTGTGAGTGTGTGTGTGTGTGTGTGTGCGTGTGTGTGTGCGTGTGAGTGTACTCACCTAGTTGTGGTTGCAGGGGTCGAGTCATAGCTCCTGGCCCCGCCTCTTCACTGGCCGCTACAGGGTCACTCTCCCTGCGCCATGAGCTTTATCATACCTCTTCTTAAAGCTATGTATGGAGCCTGCCTCCACTACATCACTTCCTAAACTATTCCACTTCCCGACCACTCTGTGACTGAAGAAATACTTCCTAACATCTCTGTGATTCATCTGAGTCTTCAACTTCCAACTGTGTCCCCTTGTTGTTGTGTCCCATCTCTTTAACATTCTGTCTCTGTCCATTTTGTCAATTCCTCTCAGTATCTTATATGTTGTTATCATGTCTCCCCTATCTCTCCTGTCCTACAGTGTCGTCAGGTCGATTTCCCTTAACCTCTCCTCGTAGGACATACCCCTTTGCTCTGGGACTAGTCTTGTTGCAAACCTTTGCACTTTCTCGAGCTTCTTCAAGTGCTTGGCTAGGTGTGGGTTCCAAACTGGTGCTGCATACTCCAGTATGGGCCTAAAGTACACAGTGTACAGGGTCCTGAACGATTCTTTATTAAGATGTCGGAATGCTGTTCTTAGGTTTGCTAGGCGCCCATATGCTGCAGCAGTTATTTGGTTGATGTGCGCCTCAGGAGATGTACCTGGTGTTATACTCACCCCAAGGTCTTTTTCCTTGATTGAGGTTTGCAGTCTCTGGCCCCCCTAGGCTGTACTCCGTCCGCGGTCTTCTTTGTCATTCCCCAATCTTCATGACTTTGCACTTGGTGGGGTTGAACTCCAGGAGCTAATTGCTGGACCAGGCTTGCAGCCTGTCCAGATCCCTTTGTAGTTCTGCGTGGTCCTCATCCGACTGAATTCTTCTCATCAACTTCACATAATCTGCAAACAGGGACACTTCGGAGTCTATTCCTTCCGTCATGTCGTTCACAAATACCAGAAACAGAACAGGTCCCAGGACTGACCCCTGTGGAACCCCGCTCGTCACCGGCGCCCACTCTGACACCTCACCACGTACCATGACTCGCTGCTGTCTTCCTGACAGGTATTCCCTGATCCATTGTAGTGCCTTCCCTGTTACCCCTGCCTGAGTGTGTTAGTTAGTTACCATTTTGTCGTAGGCACATGTCGATTAGACACTAGGCCTGTTGTATGTATGTGTGTGTGTGTGTTTGTAACGAAACACTTCGAAATGTTTCGGCCCCGCCGGGAACTGAACCCGGGCCCTCCGTGCGTGAAGCAAGAGCGCTAGCCACCATGCCATCGGGGTGTGTGTGTGTATGTGTGTGAGTGTGTGTGCGTGTAGGTGTACTCACCTATTTGTGGTTGCAGGGGTCGATTCATAGCTCCTGGCCCCGCCTCTTCACTGATTGCTACTAGGTCCTTTCTCTCCCTGCTCCATGATCTTTATCAAACCTCGTCTTAAAACTATGTATGGTTCCTGCCTCCACTACGTCACATTCTAGGCTATTCCACTTCCTGACAATTATATGACTGAAGAAATGCTTCCTAAAATCTGTTTGACTCATAGGAGTCTTCAACTTTCAATTGTGACCCCTTGTTTCTGTGTCCCCTCTCTGGAACATCTTGTCTCTGTTCACCTTATCTATTCCTCGCAGTATTTTATATGTCGTTATCATGTCTCCCCTAACCTTCCTGTCCTCTAGTGTCGTCAGGCCGATTTCCCTTAACCTTTCTTCGTAGGACAATCCCCTTAGCTCTGGGACTAGTCTTGTTGCAAACCTTTGAACTTTCTCTAACTTTTGACGTGCTTGACCAGGTATGGGTTCCAAACTGGTGCTGCATACTCCAGTATGGGCCTGACGTATATGGTGTACAGAGTCTTGAAAGATTCCTTAGTGAGGTATTGGAACGCTATTCTTAGGTTTGCCAGCCGCCCGTATGCTGCAGCAGTTATCTGATTGATGTGTGCCTCAGGAGATGTGCTCGGTATTATACTCACCCCAAGATCTTTTCCTTGAGTGAGGTTTGCAGTCTTTGGCCACCTAGACTATACTCTGTCTGCGGTCTTCTTTGCCCATCCCCGATCTTCATGACTTTACATTTGGCAGGGTTAAATTCAAGGAGCCAGTTACTAGACCAGGCTTGTAGCCTGTCCAGGTCTCTTTGTAGTCCTGCCTGATCCTCGACTGATTTAATTCTTCTCATTAACTTCACATCATCTGCAAACAGGGACACTTCTGAGTCTATCCCTTCCGTTATGTCATTCACATATACTAAAAACAGTACAGGTCCTAGTAGTAGTAGTAGTAATAGTAGTCGTAATAGTAGTATTAGCCGTATTTTTTATGATATTTTGCTTTCTTAAAGGAAAAGCGTGTTCAAAAACTATCACCATGAACTACTACCCACCACCCAAAATATGGCCCAAAACAGACCCTGGCTCTGAGGAGTATGAGTGTGTATTTACCAGCTGCGACTCCCGACTCAGTGTTAAAAATGGTGTGGATACAACGTACTTCTCTCTGGAAGGAGTTACGAGACTTGCAAGGGGCTTCCTGCACATATAAACACCTATGCGGTCGCCTAGGTACGTGCCCTGAAAACCACAAGTCCAGACCCACTCGTAACTTCATCCCTCGCAAAATACAGACATCATATTCGCTTTTCAGACGGTACAAAGTGAAAACTTAAGAACATACATTTTGAAAGCTGCAAGAAAAACATTTTCTCGAAGTTGAAAAAAACTTGAGACGACTGTTAGTTGGAAAGTGGCCAACATTTTCAGAGAGGTTTTCTAGTTCAGTTCGTTCTTTTGATAGTTGTACTCGAGCAGCCATCTGATTCATTACTAGAAGCGGATCTAGGAAAAAAATGTATCCTCACTTGGACTCGCACTCGTAGAGGACATCCTGAAGGTGTCAGAGTTTTCCAGTCCTTCGTGACGTATGAAGGTAACTTATGGTGTGAGGAGTCTTCCCGCTGTGACGACATTGTGAGGAGTCAGTCCACTTTTTCAGTCTTATGGATTATCCAGCGCAGGGGTCATTCCACACTGACGACAGTGTGATGGGGGGTGGTTCATTCCACACTGACGACAGTGTGATGGGGGGTGGTTCATTCCACACTGACGACAGTGTGATGGGGGGTTCATTCCACACTGACGACAGTGTAATGGGTGGTGGGTCATTCCACGCTTATTACAATGTGAAAATGGGGCATTTTGAGGCGACGACATTCCGAGGGGTTAGGCAGCCGAGAGGATAGTTTAGTTAGTGATCCCACCATGAAGACAGTGAAAGGATCATCACATCATCATAACAGTTAGTGTAGTCGTCTCACCATGACAATATCTAATGGAAGGTGCTGGTGTGAGTGGAAAACTAATGAGAAGCGATTAGTATTCATGCATTGTGTTCATCCTATTCCATGCAGCTATCGGGAAAGAAAAATAAAGAGACAGACGGAGAGAGAGAGAGAGAGAGAGAGAGAGAGAGAGAGAGAGAGAGAGAGAGAGAGAGAGAGAGAGAGAGAGAGAGAGACAGACAGACAGACAGACAGACAGACAGACTGAGACAGACAGACAGCTAGACAGAGACAGAGATAGAGAGAGATGAAAAAAGGAAGTGAAAATGGTTGAGATATAAACAAAAAAGTGGTATTCATAAAGGAAAGGAGTTTGAAAGGGAAAAGGAAAGAGGATGGAAGAGGGAGGACGGAGATAGGAAAGGAATGAGCAAGGAGGTGAGGAAAGAGAGTGACAGGTAGGCTGGGAGGGAGGAATAAGAAGCGAAGTACATAGTGAGATAGGAATAGAGATTCAGTGAGATGAGGAGGAAGAGAGAGATAGAGAGGTGGGTGGGGAGAACCAGTAAGTATGGAGGTAGATTCTGTCAAATGGGGAGGGAAGGGTAATAGGATAGGGAGGAAGAGGAAAGGAGTAGGGCGGAGAGAATCAGATTAAGGAAGAGATGGGATGGTTAGGAGGGAGAGGTGTGGTCGAGGTGCAGTTCCTCTAAAATATCCCGCCAAACCCTCTCAGCGAGACAACTCAAGGTATATAATCTCTGTTCTGCAATATTCAGGTCATTACTTGCATTATTCTGGATCAACATTCCACTAGATGAGTCTGACCTCAGCCTCATCAAACCTCCTCCTCCTTCTCACACTCATCTCTCACATCAAGTTTCCTCGTAAAAGCCTCTTTATATCTCCGTTATCAGCAAACTTTCCTCATTTAAGATCTTAATTTCCAAACTGTTGATACAATATTTACATAACACCATCGTAATATATTTTTTAAAGAAAACTTAATGCTTTCAAAAATAATAAATAAATTTAGGTATATGGACACATATGAAACTTAAAGAGACATTCATTAAGGATATTTATCGACTTCACAGACTTTATCAAGACAATACATTCATTATATGCAACACATTATGAATATTTAGTGTGGAGTAGTAGTAGTACTAGTAGCGGTAGTACTAGTAGTAGTAGTAGTAGTAGTATAGTAGTAGTAGTAATAGTAGTAGTAGTAGTGGAAGTAGTAGTGGTAGCAGTAATAGTAGTAGTAGTAGTAGTAGCGGTAGTAGTAGTAGTAGTAGTAGTAGTAGTAGTAGTAGTAGTAGTAATAGTAGTAGTAGTAGTGGTAAGTAGTAGTGGTAGCAGTAATAGTAGTAATAGTAGCGGTAGTAGTAGTATTAGCGGTAGTAGTAGTATTAGCGGTAGTAGTATGTAGTAGTAGTAGAAGTAGTAGTAGTGTAGCTAGTATAGTAGTAGAGTAGTAGTGAAGTTAGTGTACAGTAGTAGTAGTGAGTAGAAGTAGTAGTAGTGGAAGTTAGTATGTAAGTAGTGAAGTGGTAGTAGTTAGTAGTAGTAGTGGAAGTAGTAATAGTGAGTAGTAATGATAGTAGAAGTGGTAGTAGTATTACAAGTAGTAGTAGTGGAAGTAGTAATAGTGGAAGTAGTAATAAAGGAAGTAGTAGTAGTGGTAGTGAAAGTAGTAGTAGTATAGTAGTAGTAGTGAGTAGATAGTAGTAGTATGTAGTAGTGAATAGTAGTAGTAGTAGTGAAGAGTAGAAGTAGTAGTGGAAGTAGTAGTAGTGTGGTAAGTAGGTGAAGTAGTAGTGAGTGGAAGTATTAGCTAGTAGTAGGTACAGAGTGCATACGCTAGATAGGGTATGGATATATATTTCAATCTTGCACTATGATGGAGTTTCCTATGCATTAACTGTTTCTCTTCAGAATGATCGAGTTTGGGGCTCCATATCATGGTTCTCATCGAATAATCAGAGTGGAGCTCCCATATTATGTTTCTCTTTCAGAATGATCAGAGTGGAGCTCCATATCATGGTTCTCATACAGAATAATCAGAGTGGAGCTCCATATTATGTTTCTCTTTCAGAATGATCAGAGTGGAGCTCCATATTATGTTTCTCTATCAGAATGATCAGAGTGGAGCTCCATATTATGTTTCTCTTTCAGAATGATCAGAGTGGAGCTCCATATTATGTTTCTCTTTCAGAATGATCAGAGTGGAGCTCCATATTGTGTTTCACTTTCAGAATGATCAGAGTGGAGCTCCATATCATGTTTCTCATACAGAATGATCAGAATGGAGCTCCATATTATGTTTCTCATACAGAATGATCAGAGTGGAGCCCTATATCATGTTTCTCATACAGAATGATCAGAGTGGAGCTCCATATCATGTTTCTCATACAGAATGATCAGAGTGGAGCTCCATATTATGTTTCTCTTCAGAATGATCAGAGTGGAGCTCCATATCATGTTTCTCATACAGAATGATCAGAGTGGAGCTCCATATTATGTTTCTCATACAGAATGATCAGAGTGGAGCTCCATATTATGTTTCTCTTTCAGAATGATCAGAGTGGAGCTCCATATTATGTTTCTCTTTCAGAATGATCAGAGTGGAGCTCCATATCATGTTTCTCATACAGAATGATCAGAGTGGAGCTCCATATTGTTTCTCTTGCAGAATGATCAGAGTGGAGCACCATATTATGTTTCTCTTTAAGAATAATCAGAGTGGAGCTCCATATTATGTTTCTCTTTCAGAATGATCAGACTGGAACTCCATATCATGTTTCTCATACAGAATGATCAGAGTGGAGCTCCATATTATGTTTCTCTTTCAGAATGATCAGAGTGGAGCTCCATATTATGTTTCTCTTTCAGAATGATCAGAGTGGAGCTCCATATCATGTTTCTCATACAGAATGATCAGAGTGGAGCTCCATATTATGTTTCTCTTTCAGAATGATCAGAGTGGAACACCATATTATGTTTCTCTTTCAGAATGATCAGAGTGGAGCTCCATATTATGTTTCTCTTTCAGAATGATCAAAGTGGAGCACCATATTATGTTTCTCTTTCAGAATGATCAAAGTGGAGCTCCATATTATGTTTCTCTTTCAGAATCATCAGAGTGGAGCTCCATATCATGTTTCTCATACAGAATGATCAGAATGGAGCTCCATATTATGTTTCTCTTTCAGAATGATCAGAGTGGAGCTCCATATCATGTTTCTCATACAGAATGATCAGAGTGGAGCTCCATATTATGTTTCTCTTGCAGAATGATCAGAGTGGAGCACCATATTTTGTTTCTCTTTCAGAATAATCAGAGTGGAGCTCCATATTATGTTTCTCTTTCAGAATGATCAGACTGGAGCTCCATATCATGTTTCTCATACAGAATGATCAGAGTGGAGCTCCATATTATGTTTCTCTTTCAGAATGATCAGAGTGGAGCTCCATATATGTTTCTCTCAGAATGATCAGAGTGGAGTTCCATATTATGTTTCTCTTTCAGAATGATCAGAGTGGAGCTCCATATTGTGTTTCTCTTTCAGAATGATCAGAGTGGAGCTCCATATCATGTTTCTCATACAGAATGATCAGAATGGAGCTCCATATTATGTTTCTCATACAGAATGATCAGAGTGGAGCTCAATATTATGTTTCTCATACAGAATGATCAGAGTGGAGCCCTATATCATGTTTCTCATACAGAATGATCAGAGTGGAGCTCCATATTATGTTTCTCTTGCAGAATGATCAGAGTGGAGCTCCATATCATGTTTCTCATACAGAATGATCAGAGTGGAGCTCCATATTATGTTTCTCTTTCAGAATGATCAGAGTGGAGCTCCATATCATGTTTCTCATACAGAATGATCAGAGTGGAGCTCCATATTATGTTTCTCTTTCAGAATGATCAGAGTGGAGCTCCATATTATGTTTCTCTTTCAGAATGATCAGAGTGGAGGTCCATATTATGTTTCACTTTCAGAATGATCAGAGTGGAGCTCCATATCATGTTTCTCATACAGAATGATCAGAGTGGAGCTCCATATTATGTTTCTCTTTCAGAATGATCAGAGCTGGAGCTCCATATCATGTTTCTCATACAGAATGATCAGAGTGGAGCTCCATATTATGTTTCTCTTTCAGAATGATCAGAGTGGAGCACCATATTATGTTTCTCTTTCAGAATGATCAGAGTGGAGCTCCATATTATGTTTCTCATACAGAATGATCAGAGTGGAGCTCCATATAAATGTTTCTCTTTCAGAATGATCAGAGTGGAGCTCCATATCATGTTTCTCTTTCAGAATGATCAAAATGGAGCCCCATATCATGTTTTTCGTACAGAATGATCAGAGTGGGCTCCATATTATGTTTCTCATACAGAATGATCAGAGTGGAGCTCCATATTATGTTTCTCTTTCAGAATGATCAGAGTGGAGCTCCATATTATGTTTCTCTTTCAGAATGATCAGAGTGGAGCTCCATATTATGTTTCTCTTTCAGAATGATCAGAGTGGAGCTCCAGATTGTTTATCTTTCAGAATGATCAGAGCGGAGCCCCATATCATGTTTCTCATACAGAATTATCAGAGTGGATCTCCATATTATGTTTCTCTTGCAGAATGATCAGAGTGGAGCCCCATATCATGTTTTTCATACAGAATGATCAGAGTGGAGCTCCATATCACGTTTCTCTTGCAGAATAATCAGAGTGGAGCCCCATATCATGTTTCTCATACAGAATGAGAAGAGTGGAGCTCCATATTATGTTTCTCTTGCAGAATGATCAAAGTGGAGCCCCATATCATGTTTTTCATACAGAATGATCAGAGTGGAGCTTCATATCATGTTTCTCTTGCAGAATAATCAGAGTGGAGCCCCATATCATGTTTCTCATACAGAATGATCAGAGTGGAGCTCCATATCATGTTTCTCTTTCAGAATGATCAGAGTGGAGCTCCATATCATGTTTCTCTTTCAGAATGATCAGAGTGGAGCCCCATATCATGTTTCTCATACAGAATCATCAGAGTGGAGCTCCATATCATGTTTCTCTTTCAGAATGATCAAAGTGGAATTCCATATCATGTTTCTCTTTCAGAATGATTAGAGTGGAGCTCCATATCATGTTTCTCATGCAGAATGATCAGAGTGGAGCTCCATATCATGTTTCTCTTTCAGAATGATCAGAGTGGAGCTCCATATCATTTTTCTCATTAAGAATGATCAGAGTGGAGCTCCATATTATGTTTCTCTTTCAGAATGATCAGAGTGGAGCTCCATATAATGTTTCTCTTTCAGAATGATCATGTAAACAGCCTATCCAGAGGCTCTTTCAAACTGCGCGGCACTATGGTGCTGCCCTCTATAGGCCTATCAAGGTCGGGCTGGTCAGCCATGCTTCTTCCTCACTCTGGCGACCTACCTCACAGAACCAGGATCTACCCTTGCTGGCTCCCGGTCCCCTCACGCTCTGTTCCCGTGTATACCTACACCTTGCCATTAATAAACTGAGTCTAGTCATCGGCCGTATCTCTGCACCTACGCTACCATTCTACTGCCCAGACGTAGCAGCAGTGGTGACAGCAGTGGTTCACGGCAGAGTGTAGTGTTGGGGACCCACCGACCAGTCGATCATCCGACCAAGTCAGTCATATCCAGGTCATCTGCAGGCTTATCACATCATCCATAGCTTCCAGCGTCTCGTGGGTGCCTGAGTCAGAGCATCGTCCACGATTTTTCCACAAAATCGGGACATAGGGCGTCATCTCCAGCTCTCCAGCCTGAAGCAGTCACGTGTGTGTTCATCTCCTACTCCACAACTCTCCAGCATTCTCCTACACCCTTCTGCATCCAGCAGCGTCTCTACGCCCTTCCTACAGCTACAAGAGACGCGAGGTGAGGTCGTTTTGGGTGTGTTGGT
>WNWK01030729.1:0-23279 GCA_009830355.1 Cherax destructor
GTCTTCGCTCTGCGGCCCTTTCTTTACCTTCCCTTCTTGCAGATGGACCCTCCTTTAATCCTGACTCTCTCATTGACTTTTTGACAGAAACTGACTTACTACACAAACTCTGAAGATTATACCTCTAGCACCTCCCTCAATCCCTTCTACCTCGATCTCTTGCTACCCTCCACCCCTGCACTATCCACCATCATCTTGCACTCCATACCCTACTAATCGTCCATCTCCCTCTTACAACCCACTCTCCCTGCATCCTACAATAACCTGCAGCGCTGTATAACCCCTGTGGTTTAGCGCTTCTATTTGATTATAATAATAATAATTCTCACGCTAGATTTGAAGCCACTAGAATTTTGGCGTAGTCCTCGTGGTGCTGTGGTCAGCACAATTCGTGACACACTGTAGTCAGTACATCTGGCTTGAATTAAATTGTTTTTCTCAGCCAGACGCGCCTCCTCTGGCCCTTTCCTAAGGGAGGAAAGGGCGAGGGCCCTTAACAAGGGTAGTAAGGGCGCATACCCCCCTCCTTTGGAGAATTTTCTCCACAGTAGTACTATGGCACCAACAGTGAAAGGGTTAAAAGTCATGTAAATCTTTTCATTTTTCAGGTTACAGAGCCAGCAAAATTGTTAATTATAATGTTTTTGTTGTCAGGTTATCCAGGGGGTGGGCAGCAACCTCCAGCGTACACCCATCAGTACCAGCCCAACACTCAACCTCCACAGTAGTCAAACTATTTTGTCGCTATTTTTCAGTCTTCAGTGTTGTTTGCAATGCAAACTGCTGAGTGCAGGCAAAAAAATTTCAGCTAATTTTGTTTGCTAGGTTTAGTATAAATGTAAAGTAGAAATTTTTGTCTCTGTACAGATGCTTCATTATTTTAGCTTATTTTAATGAAAGGTTTATTTTAATTGTCTAAATAATGTATCATTTTGACTAAGATGTATTTTCAACTTTTTTATATATTTATGGTAAAGAATATAGCACAGTCCACCTGCTTAAAGCATTATTCTTCTAAGTATGATCAAGAATTTATCTTACTGGGTATATATATTTCTAAATTAAGAATGTGTTGTCTATATGTCATTTTTAATCTGTCTAGACTTTTTTTTAAGTTACTTATTAATTTAACAAACACTGTACAAGCTTATACAGTATTGAAAATATTGAAAAGTTATGGTGATGAAATGTCCATAAAAATGTTCATTTGAACGACATTGCTGTGATTACGGGAATGATATAAATGTGTCTTATAAATGCCTCCCAAGTGTTAGTGTTTTTACTGTAACTTTACTGATCCTTTACTGAGTTGTAAAATTGGTGTTTAATATCTGATGACCATAGATGTATGTGGTAATGTTGCAACATGTGATAATGTTGAAACGTGGTAATATTGCAATATGTTGTAATGTTGTAACATGTGATAATGTTGAAACATGTGGTAATATTGCAATATGTGGTAATGTTGCAACATGTGATGTTGAAACATGTAATATTGCAACATGTTGTAATGTTGCAACATATGGTAATGTTGCAACAAGTGATAATGTTGAAATGTGGTAATATTGCAATATGTTGTAATGTTGCAACAAGTGATAATGTTGAAATGTGGTAATATTGCAATATGTTGTAATGTTGCAACAAGTGATAATGTTGCAACATGTGGCAAAATTACAATATTTAAAATTCCTGTGAAACACTAATAAGTCACTGCTCTCTTTTAAAACTATAGTGGAAATAACTCTTTTTAGAAGTGCCAGATGAACCAGGTTGTGACAGACACACTGGCCAGTGTGTCTGTCACAACCTGGTTCATCTGGCACTTGGTTGCCTGTACAGCAGTCTGGTCAAACCACAGTTCCAAAAACTCTTGGAAACTAAACGATGAGAACTAAATTCTCACAGAAATATATATCCACGATATATGCATGAGAAATACTCATTGATTTGATTCATAACTAGCAGCTAGTACACTCCTAGATAATATATATATATATATATATATATATATATATAAAAACTGCCTACTATCTAGAAATATAGAGGACTATTCGCTTGGAAAATATGGGTATAGAAATAATAGAAAATGCAGCAGTTTAAAGTGTGTTTTAGATATTTAACCCTTTGACTGTCGCGACCACAAACCCTAAAGTGTCTCTGTGACGCAAAATATTAAAAAAAAAAAAATGATAGAGAAACTTTTCCCGATGCTAATGACACCAAAAGTATGAAATTTGATTGAAAACTTACAGAATTACGCTCTCGCGAAGTTAGCGATCTCAGTGATATTTATGCATTGGTGATTTCGCCCACTTTGAGCCCTATTTTTGACCAATTCCATAGTTCCAGTCGACCAAACTCATAGCTATTTCTTTAGAACTCCACTTGTTCTATCGAATGAGTACAAGAAACTGTCCATTTACCGATTTCAACTACCCTATAAAGTGGTCAGAAATTAGCAATTTGGCCAATTTCACGCAAATAAAAAAAAGATGCCAATTTCAAAATAGGGTCCAGAATGAACAATGCAGACATTCCTGGCACTTAAATAACATTTTCTCTGTTCATCAGTCACGTCTCCAGGCCCCTTTTATATTACTCTTGCTTTCTGTTTTGAATTTTTATTCACACAAAAAATAGAAGATTTACTGTTATGCAGACTACTGCATTATTGTAATAATTGTATAAATAATGTCAACCCATTCGTGACTACATATTAGAATGGCTAGTTGGACACTTATTGGACAATGGCATGATTTAAACTTACTCTTGAACATTGGCAAAAATCGAACATTTCCGCTACTTTGAGCTCAATTTCAAATTCATCTCTATTTCTGTAACATGTCTTCCATTCTATCAATTGAGACCAAGAAAACGAGAATACAACCATAAATACTATACAAAAATACACCTCAAATTCGGCGTTTTAATCCAAAAACATGGTCAGAAGTTTTTTTTCTCATTATGCACTGCGTGCTGCAGGATTTTTTTTATACTGCACACATGAGGCCTGGTCACAGACCGGGCCATAGGGGCATTGACCCCTGGAATTTTCTCCAGGTAAACTCTCCAGGTAAACACACTGACCACACAGGCCCATTCTCTCACATGTGGGCCTACCCGTTTTCTCTCGCTTGATTTGAAGCCGCTAGAATTTTGGCGTATTAATACATAAAACACACTGGCTCGTAAGACGTATATTTACAACCAAAACAGTCAAAGGGTTAAAATTCTATAAATATTTTGTATGATACAAATGAATAAAATTGACTGAAGAAATTCTATTAATATGAGAAAAGGAATTTATGTCTTGTAAGAGAAGTTGACACAGGTATTATGTAATTGTTGAGTGTGTATGTTGATGTTGACGCAGGTACATATTGTGTAGTTGTTGTGTATGTTCTGTGGTTTAGCGCTTCTATTTGATTATAATAATAATAATGTTGTGTATGCTGACACTGATGCATTGTGTAGTTGTTGAGTGTATATGTTCATGTATACCTGGAGAGGGTTTCGGGGGTCAACGCCCCCGTGGCCCAGTTTGTGACCAGGCCTCGTGGTGGATCAGGGCCTGATCAACCAGGCTGTTATTACTGACTGCACACAAGTTGACGTAAGAACCACAGCCCAGCTGGTCAGGTGCTGACTTTAGGTGCCTGTCCAGCGCCTTCTTGAAGACAACCAGGGGTCTGTTGGTAATATCCCTTATGTATGCTGGGAGGCAGTTGAACAGTCTTGGGCCCCTGACACTTATTGTCTTGTCTCTCAGCGTACTCTTAGCAGCCCTGATTTTCATTCAGTAGATGTTGCAATTATTGCCGAGTCTTTTGCTTTCATAGGGAGTGATTTTCATGTGCAAGTTTGGTACTAATCCCTCTAGTATTTTCCAAGTGTATATCATCATGTATCTTTCTCGCCTGCATTCCAGGAAATACAAATCAAGGGACTTCAACTGTTCCCAGTAATTTAGGGGCTTTATCGTACATATGTGTGCCATGAAAGTTCTTTGTGCACTCTCCAGATCAGTAATTTCGCCTGCCTTGAAGGGGGCAGTTAGTGTACAGCAGTATTCCAGCCTAGAGAGAACAAGCGATTTGAAGAGAATTATCATAGGTTTGGCGTCCCTACTTTTGAAGGTTCTCATTATCCATCCTATCATTTTTCTAGCAGATGAGGTGGATACATTGTTGTGGTCTTTGAAGGTAAGATCCTCTGACATTATCACTCCCAGGTTCTTAACATTAGTTTTCCACTCTATTGTGTAGTTGGAATTTGTTTTATACTCCAATATAGTTTTAATTTCTTTGATTTTCCATATCAGAGTAATTGAAATTTCTCTTCTTTGAACTTCATACTGTTTTCTGCAGCCCATTTAAAGATTGGTTGATGTCCGCCTGGAGTCTTAGTGTCTTCGATGGATGACACTGTCATGCAAATTCGGGTGTCATCCGCTAAGGAAGACTAAATAAGACTGATCCCAACAGCATCTGGTGTTCCCAGGCAGTCACCCATCCAAGTACTAACCAAACCCAACTTTGCTGATCACATGAGATGTGCATTCAATGTGGTATAGCCATTGACACAGGTATTGTGTAATTGTTGAGTGTGTTTGTTGATGTTGACACAGGTATTGTGTAGTTGTCGAGTGTGTATGCTGATGTTGACACAGGTATTGTGTAGTTGAGTGTGTATGATGATGTTGACACAGGTATTGTGTAGTTGTTGAGTGTGTCAAATATTAAAACAGTCAGTTATGAGTGCCAGACTAATTGGCCATTGAGGGCCCCTAACCACTGAGGGGCCACCAAATCATAAACTATTTGTTTGTGAACCCTCTCGAGTCACGCTCACCTTTAAAGTTTGATAGCTTGTCATCACTGACCACAAACATTTACAAACTCTACCAACAATTTTGATTCTGAAATCAAGATAGAAATTTATTATCATATTTGTTGAGTATCTTTTGAAAAAAATAAGTTTATGTGAAGGTTGAGAGCGGAGCAATGGCAGTCATGCAATCAATCATATCTCTACCTCTGCTAAAATTGAACTTACACTTATGCAGTATTTGACAGGGACCCCATAAATGCTGTTTCACTTAGGGGGGGCCCAGGAACCTATAAACTTGCCACTGCAAGTCTGTAATATACAATTGTAAGTTTCTAATACAGTGGACCCCCGAGTTTCGTAAAAACTTCACTCCTGAAGTCTAAAATAGACTAACCTACGTGACATTTTTCCTTAAGGGAGTAAATTCGTTCGGTAATGGCACTTGAGCAGACTTCAGGAGTGAAGTTTTTACGAAACTCGGGGGTCCACTGTATATGTATTTATATATCCTTATGATTGACTTCAAACTCAGTTATTGAAAAAAAAGACTCATATATATTTTAAACCTTAAAAAAAGGGGAATTAAAAATGGAAATCATTTTTGAGGAAGAATTTTTTTGTGTGTGTACCTTGGTTAAGTTGTGTGTTAAAGTTAACTTAGACTCTTACGATGGTAGAGATTTGTTCATGGTATTGAACAATGTGCTACTAGAACCTACTGATATTACTTTTGTTCCTTGTAATGAACAATATTATGGTACCAGAACTTACTGACATGTTACCTTCTTGTTCAGGTTTAGTTCAGCTAATTTTTGTCCCGTCCATTATTAATGTAATAAAGACACTTTTGCCTTCTACATTGTTTTTAACTACCCGACAAACCTAACCACAACTTGTCATCTCCCACCTGATCTGAATTTCCTCAAAAACAATGATATTGAAGAACTCCTGAAGATATCAACCTGGATGACTACCAGTGAACTCAACACTGACAAGACCTTCCATGTAATGTTTGAGAACACAGGAATGAATGTTCAACTACACATTCTGATCAACGACTCTCCCATTCATAGACAAAACATGAATGAAAATTTTTAGTTGTAGCTATAGTGGGAGTAAAAGGTAGATGGGATACAAGGAAAATAGAAGCAGTAAGTAAGAGAGGTGAAGGTTTATAAACTAAAAGAGGAGGCAGTTAGGGTAAGATATAAACAACTATTGGAGGATAGATGGGCTAGTGAGAGTGTAGGCAATGGGGTCGAAGATGTATGGGGTAGGTTTAAGAATATAGTGTTAGTGTTCAGCAGAAGTTTGTGGTTACAGGAATGTGGGTGCAGGAGGGAAGAGCGATTGGTGGAATGATGATGTAAAGAGAGTAGTAAGGGAGAAGAAGTTAGCATATGAGAGGTTTTTACAAAGTAGAAGTGATGCAAGGAGGGAAGAGTATATGGAGAGAAAAAGAGTGGTGAAGCAATGTAAAAAGAGAGCAAATGAGAGAGTGGGTGAGATGTTATCAACAAATTTTGTTGAAAATAAGAAAATGTTTTGGAGCGAGATTAATAAGTTTGAGGAAACCTAGGGAACAAATGGATTTGACTTAAAAATAGGAGAGGAGAGTTATTAAATGGAGAGTTAGAGGTATCGGGAAGATGGAGGGAATATTTTGAGGAGTTGTTAAATGTTGATGAAAACAGAAGCTGTGATTTCATGTATAGGGCAAGGAGGAATAACATCTTGTAGTAGAAGTGAGGAAGAGCCAGTTGTGAGTGTGGGGGAAGTTCGTGAGGCAGTGGGTAGAATGAAAGGGGGTAAGGCAGCTGGGATTGATGGGATAAAGATAGAAATGTTAAAAGCAGGTGGGGATATAGTTT
Source organism: Cherax destructor (assembly GCA_009830355.1). NCBI lineage: Eukaryota > Metazoa > Arthropoda > Malacostraca > Decapoda > Parastacidae > Cherax > Cherax destructor. The sequence goes on from WNWK01030729.1 coordinate 6,702, forward strand.
TGGAGTGGTTGGTGCTATTATTTAATAATTGTATGGAAGAGGGTAAGGTACCTAGGGATTGGCAGAGAGCGTGCATAGTTCCTTTGTATAAAGGCAAAGGGGACAAAAAAGAGTGCAAAAATTATAGGGAAATAAGTCTGTTGAGTATACCTGGTAAAGTGTATGGTAGAGTTACAGTGGACCCTCGGTTAACGAAAGGTCCCGTTAACGAAAGTTTCGGAAAACGTAAGCTTTTTTCGGAATCGGTTAGCGAAAAATTCCTCGGTTACCGAAAGGTATTAGACGTGTCCGCCTGCTCCGCGCAAGCGCAGGACACCAGTGAAGCGTTGTTTACCATTGAGAGAACATTACCTAGCGCGCTCTTTCAAAGATTCACAATATATTTGGTGTCTTTTTTGGTGGTTTAGTGATTGTCACTTTGAAATAAGTCACCATGGGTCCAAAGAAGCTTCCTAGTGGCACCCCAGTGGTAGCATTCATGGAGGGAGTGTAGCATTCATGGAGGGAGTGTAGCATTCATGCAGGGAGTGTAGCATTCATGCAGGGAGTGTAGCATTCATGCAGGGAGTGTAGCATTCATGCAGAGAGTGTAGCATTCATGCAGGGAGTGTAGCATTCATGGATGGAGTGTAGCATTCATGGAGGGAGTGTAGCATTCATGCAGGGAGTGTAGCATTCATGCAGAGAGTGTAGCATTCATGCAGGGAGTGTAGCATTCATGCAGGGAGTGTAGCATTCATGCAGGGAGTGTAGCATTCATGCAGGGAGTGTAGCATTCATGCAGGAGTGTAGCATTCATGCAGGGAGTGTAGCATTCATGCAGGGTGTAGCATTCATGCAGGAGTGTAGCATTCATGCAGGGAGTGTAGCATTCATGCAGGGAGTGTAGCATTCATGCAGGGAGTGTAGCAGGCATGCAGGGAGTGTAGCAGGCATGCAGGGAGTGTAGCAGGCCTGCAGGGAGTGTAGCAGGCATGCAGGGAGTGTAGCAGGCATGCAGGGAGTGTAGCAGGCATGCAGGGAGTGTAGCAGGCATGCAGGGAGTGTAGCAGGCATGCAGGGAGTGTAGCATTCATGCATTAAAAGAAAAAGAAGGGAAGTAACCCCAGAAAGGGACTTGTTACCTGAAGTCCTTTTGGAGGGGGATTTCCCTTCCAACCATTAACACCCTGCCCCTGTCAGCAACTCTACCTTCCAGATGCTTGCAACTCTTCAATAAAGGTAAGTAAATGTTATTTTTTTTTTTTTTGAGTGATTATTTTTTTGTGGAACGAATTAATTGTATTTACATTATTTCTTATGGGAAATAAGGTTTCAGATAACGAAAGATTCAGATTAAGTAATAGCTCCTGGACCGGATTAATTTCGTTAACCGAGGGTCCACTGTATTATTGAAAGAATTAAGATTAAGACGGAGAGCAGGATAGCAGATGAACAAGGGGGCTTTAGGAAAGGTAGGGGGTGTGTAGGCCAAGTGTTTACAGTGAAACATATAGGTGAACAGTATTTAGGTAAGGGTAAAGAGGTTTTTGTGGCATTTATGGATTTGGAAAAGGCGTATGATGGGGGGGGGGCAATGTGGCAGGTGTATGGAATAGGAGGTAGGTTGCTGAAAGCTGTGAAGAGTTTTTATGAGGATAGTGAGGCTCAAGTTAGAGTTTGTAGAAGAGAAGGAGATTATTTACCAGTAAAAGTAGGCCTTAGACAGGGATGTGTGATGTCACTGTGGTTCAATATATTTGTAGATGGGGTTGTAAGAGAAGTGAATGCGATGGTCTTGGGAAGAGGTGTTGGGTTAAAAAATAAAGAATCAAATACAAAGTGGGAGTTGTTACAGTTGCTTTTTGCTGATGACACTGTGCTTTTGGGAGATTCTGAAGAGAAGTTGCAGTGGTTGGTGGATGAATTTGGTAGGGTATGTAAAAGAACAAAATTGAAAGTGAATATAGGAAAGAGTAAGGTAATGAGGATAACAAAAAGATTAGGTGATGAAAGATTGAATATCAGATTGGAGGGAGAGAGTATGGAGGAGGTGAATGTATTCATATATTTAGGAGTGGACGTGTCAGCAGATGGGTCTATGAAGGATGAGATGAATCATAGAACTGATGAGGGGAAAAGGGTGAGTGGTGCACTTCGGAGTCTGTGGAGACAGAACTTTGTCAATGGAAGTAAAGAGGGGAATGTATGAGAGTATATTTATACAAACACTCTTATATGGGTGTAAAGCATGGGTGATGAATGTTGCAACAAGGAGAAGGCTGGAGGCAGTGGAGATGTCATGTCTGAGGTCAATGTGTGGTGTGAATATAATGCAGAGAATTCGTAGTTTGGAAATTAGGAGGAGGTGCGGGATTACCAAAACTATTATCCAGAGGGCTGAGGAGGGGTTGTTGAGGTGGTTTGGACATGTAGAGAGAATGGAATGAAACAGAATGACTTCGAGAGTGTATAAATCTATAGTGGAGGGAAGGCAGGGTAGGGGTCGGCCTAGGAAAGGTTGGAGGGAGAGGGTAAAGGAGGTTTTGTGTGTGAGGGGCTTGGACTTCCAGCAAGCATGCGTGAGCATATTTGATAGGAGTGAATGGAGACAAATGGTTTTTAATACTTGATGTGCTGTTGGAGTGTGAGCACAGTACCATTTATGAAGGGATTCAGGGAAACTGGCAGGCCGGACTTGAGTCCTGGAGATGGGAAGTAGTACAGTGTCTGCACTCTGAAGGAGGGGTGGTAATGTTGCAGTTTTATAACTGTAGTGTAAAGCACCCTTCTGGCAAGACAGTGATAGAGTGAATGATGATGAAAGTTTTTCTTTTTCGGGCCACCCTGCTTTGGTGCAAATAGGCCGATGTGTTAATACAAAAAAAAAAATTGTACTCAAATTGTCACAAATACACTAACAAGTGGACATTTACACCTGCCTTGGTCATTTACTATTGTCTAGGAATATATACAAAGTATTTATAGGTCCCAGCAATGTTTTGGATACGTGGGAGTATATAATAATAATAATAATAATAATAATAAGAAGAATAACAATAAGAATAATAATAATAAGTTCCCTTGAAGCATGATGTAAGACAAGTGTCATTCCACTGCTGACAGTGATAAGATAAGTGGTGACATTTGATGAGCATACACGAGGGTGCAGTCATAAGATAAGGGGTGACATTTGATGAGCATCGGCCCTCTGTTTTCACTGTTTCACATAAACATATCTGTCTGTCTGTCAAGCTCTCTGTCTATCTGTCTGTCCGTCTGGTGTCTAGCTCTCCTGTCTCAGAGAGAGCCACTCCTGAACCAACAGGTATTACACACGACTGCATCGTCACGTCTGGTTCCTGAGCAAGTGTAAATACGTATTTGCCAGTCATGTTTACACATTATATCTACAAGCAGACAGAGTATAGCACTTTGTCTGGATTTTTTGGGTTATCCTAGGTAATTTATACTATGTATAATTGTATTTATGTGTACCTGTGAGACAGAGATAGACAGAGTCAGATAGAAAGAGATAGACAGCAACAGACAGACAGAGATAGACATAGATACAGACAGACAGTCAGAGATAGAGCCAGCCAGCCAGCAACCGGCCGGCCAGCCAGCCAGCCAGTCTACCTGTCGAACACATATTACACGTTCCAGAATTGTTTTTCTTTACTTAGGGCATAGGTTATAAGACATTCTGAAAGGGTGTTGCACAAATGTTACACATGGGTTATTATCAAGATTTTTTATATTTCCTCGACCACTTATGGCCATATCCACCTCAAAGCCACTAAACTCGGGGTCAACATCACTTTCCCCTTAAAATGGGAGAGTTAGTACTACATGAAATCAGTGAATCCCAAGTGTTTGCCGCGCTGTTTGCTCTAGCTGGCGCACATTTGAACTAGTGCTCCCACAAGGTACTAAGTGGTCCCAGATTTTTTTAATATAGCACACACAAAGTGTTAAGATCCATTCTATGCTGACCAGGCATCTCAGACCAATCGTGCCAAATTTGGAGGCAGGAAATATAAAACGTAAGTATACGTTTGGGGCAGAAGCGGTACTAACGTATATATACGTTTGGACCGTTTACTGTTTAAAGAGATCGGAATAAATATATCAGGCTGTTGGGGCTTAGGGATAGGCACTATGAGACTATTGGTCCAGGAAGTAGGAAGAACTTCCTCAATATAACTGGTATTATACAGTGCCAACAAAGGATTATCAGGCACGTGCCTTAGAATTCTGAGAATATCATGGGTTATACCATCCTCTCCGAGAGCAGTTGATCGACCTTTAGTTAATGCGTTATCTAATTCATACTCGGTGAAGAGGCAATCTCACTCCTCAATATTTTGGCTCATAAAATTAATCAGTTTCAACATTTCTTCAGAAGCACTCTCTAAGTTTTTTCTAATATGAGATGGAAGGTTTTCATGCCTGGATGTTTTGGACCAGTCATTTATGAGGTCATTTGCTTTTTCAAGTGGAAAGGGATGAGCAACATTGCCAGTCTTTTTCCTGGTTTTATTTATACCTTTCCAAGCCAAACTTAACCCTTTGACTGTTTCGGTCGTATATATACGTCTTACGAGCCAATGTTTTGGACCTATTAATACACCTAAATTCTAGCGGCCTCAAATCAAGCAGGAGAAAGCTGGTAGGCCCACATGTGAGAGAATGGGTCTGTGTGGTCAGTGTGCGCAGTATAAAAAAATCTGGCAGCCACTGGTGCATTGTGGGAACACCATTTCAGTAGCCCTTGTTCAGCATGCCTAGCATGCTGAACATGACTCCTTGGCACATCTGGGACATTTCTCTTCCTCAATGATAGCTCTAACACAGATGGAAGTTTCTGAAGATAAATTTCATGGTTTTGAGGAGTTTGTGACCGAAAGCAATGCCCATAATAACAGAAGGAAGGAAGGAGGAAAGAAAGAAAGTAAGGAAGAAAGGAAGAGATGTGAGGAAGGAATGAAGGAAAGAAGAGATGAGAGGAAGGAAGGAAAGAAGTAAGGAAGGAGGAAAGGAAGAAGGAAGGAAGGAAGTAAGAAAGAAAGAAAGAGAGAAAGGAAGGAAGGAAGGAACAAAAGAAGAAAGGAAGGAAGAAATAAAGGAAGGAATGAAGGAAGAAAGAAAGGAAGGCAGGAAGGAAGAGATGAGAGGAAGGAAGGAAGGAAGGAAATATGTAAGAAAGGAAGGCAGAAAGGAAGGAAATATGTAAGAAAGGAAGGAATGAAGGAAGAAAGGAAGCTAGGAAGGTAGGTATGAAGGAAAGGAAGGAGGTTGTGGAGAAAAAGACATGGGTCCCCTTTTGTGTTGACAGCAGTGTGGGGTGGTGAGTAATGGTATAATATGTCATTTTGACAGCTGCCTTACCCTGACTCAGCAAATTTAGATGTCCCCACACACACACACAATGCAAAGTCATGAGGATCGGAGAAGGGCAAAGAAGACCGCTGACAGAGTACAAGCTAGGCGGACAAAGGCTACAAACCTCGGCAAAGGAGAAAGACCTTGGAGTGAGTATAACGCCAAGCACGTCTCCGGAGGCACACATCAACCAGATAACTGCGGCAGCATATGGGCGACTGGCAAACCTAAGATTAGCGTTCCGTTACCTTAACAAGGAATCGTTCAAGACACTGTATACCGTGTACGTCAGGCCCATACTAGAATATGCAGCACCAGTCTGGAACCCACACCTGGTCAAGCACGTAAAGAAACTAGAGAAAGTGCAAAGGTTTGCGACAAGGTTAGTTCCACAACTCAGGGGTCTGTCTTATGAAGAAAGGTTGAGGGAAATAGGACTAACAACACTGGAGGAAAGAAGGGTCAGAGGAGACATGATAACGACATACAAAAATACTGCGGGAATTGACAAGGTAGACAGTGACAGGATGTTCCAGAGAGGGAACACAGAAACAAGGGGACACAACTGGAAGCTAAAGACTCAGATGAGTCAAAGGGATGTTAGGAAGCATTTCTTCAGCCACAGAGTAGTCAGGAAGTGGAATAGTCTAGAGAAAGATATAGTGGAGGCAGGAACCATACATAGTTTTAAGACAAGGTATGATAAAGCTCATGGAGCAGGGAGAGCAGAGACCCAGTAGCAGACAGCAAAGAGGCGGGGCCAGGAGCTGAGTCTCGACCCCTGCAACCACAATTAGGCGAGTACAATTAGGTGAGTACACACACATAGCTTGGAGCTTTGAAGTGCTAATTGCAGTTGATGGAAAGTGTCCAGTCATTATATATGTGTATATATATATTATAGAACAATAGTAATAATTTTTTTTTTTTATTGTTGGTTGGTGTAAACAAGTTTTGTAAACAATATAATGATACTAATATTTGTGCGATTATTGTGTTGCATACAACGAGTGTATATATATACATTGCACCTTACTTTGGTCTCACAGGCCACATAAGTTATGTAAAAAATAAAATAGTGAAAAAAACAAGAAACCTACGAAAGGAAGTAAACCAAAGTTTACCGGGTGACCAGCATTCGCCGCTGTTGCCATACGCGGCTCATTTTTTGCCAAATTTATGCCTCTATATCTCGGTAAATACTGATCGCAAATTTTTTTGGGGGGGATTTAAACAATCAGAAAAATAATCTTATCATTTTGATAAAAAAAATAATTTTTTTTTTCGAATATTTCCCGACATAGAATGACAGTTTCAGAGAGGGGCCTTCGACAGTCAAAGGGTTAAAGGGGTAGACCTATTTAATCCACTAAAGAATTGTTCCCATTCCTGCTGCCTAAGTTTTTGCTTTCTATTCCTTGCATTTGTTAGTGCAGCTTGGAATGTTCTGAAAAGGTCTGGGGTTCTACATTCATGGTATGCTTTACCAATCCTCCTAGCTGCATGTGTTAGATTGCATAGCTGTGGGTCATTATTGTATTTACATTGGTTTTTATTGTCATTTATAGTGGAAGGTTTATGTTTTCTTTTCCTACCCACTTGATCTGTGAGTACAGTCTCAATAGTGGTAACTAGATCATCATTGAATTTTTGTGTGCCAAAGGGCTTGTAATTCTTATACCATTGATCCAAGTGGTTAATAAAGTTATCTCTGTGTTCTGGGTTGAGAATAAATTTCCTCCTTTTGTATTTAGCTCCTTGATTGCTGGAGATAAACAAAGCAGGAGAAATAAACAGCTTACCACCCTTTATGTACAAAAAAGCTACACATGTACTGTCACCAATTATAGCATCATTATTCAATAAATCCATTGAATCTTCAACCTTCCTATCAATTCTCAAAATAGCTAGGGTCACCCCGATCCACAAAGGAGGTGACCAAACTGACTTGAACAATTATAGACCAATCTCAAATTTACCACTGCTTTCTAAAATCTTCGAAAAATTAATTCATAAACAGATCTATTCCTACCTCGTCTCACACAATGTACTAAACCCCTGTCAATTTGGATTCAGGACCAACAAGAGCACAAACGATGCTATAACACACATGTTAGAGTTAATATACACAGCACTTGAGAAGAAAGAAGTTCCGCTGGGAATCTTCATAGACCTACGCAAAGCATTTGATACAGTCGACCATGATTTATTGCTCACAAAATTAGCGCACTATGGTATTAGGGGGCACCCCCTCAACTACCTAAAGTCGTACCTTAGCAACAGAAGTCAGTACGTGAACACAAATGGAGAGAACTCTTCCACACAACAAATTACAGTCGGTGTCCCTCAAGGTAGTGTCCTGGGGCCACTCCTATTCCTCATTTACATAAATGACCTACCGAATGCATCACAATTACTCAAACCCATTTTGTTTGCAGATGACACATCATATGTCTTCTCTCACCCAAATCCAGTCGTACTAGCCAACACAGTTAATGCCAAATTACAGAAAATATCAACATGGATGATGACAAATAAGCTTACTCTCAATACGGAAAAGACCTACAACATTCAGTTTGGAAACAAAGCTGCAAATGTTCCACTTAACATAACGCTAAATGGTTCACCCATCACAAGGCTCACAGAGGGAAAATTCCTAGGAATCCACCTTGACAGTAGTCTTAAATTCCAAACACACATACAACAAATTTCCAAGAAAATCTCAAGGACAGTAGGTATATTATCTAAGATACGCTATTATGTGCCTCAACCAGCTCTCATTGCACTATATCATTCTCTTATCTACCCTTATCTCACCTATGGAATCTGTGCATAGGGCTCAACAACATTAAATCACCTTAGACCACTCATAACCCAGCAAAAGGCTGCAGTCAGGATGATAACAAATTCCCACTCTAGACAGCATACTCCACCTATATTCAGAACCTTAAAACTACTCACCATAAAAAATATTCATACCTATTCATGTGCCTTCTACATACATAAAACTCTACATGCTAATATCAACCCTGCACTCAGAATTCTCCTCAACAACTTTAATAGGTCCCACGAACATGACACAAGACACAGATCACTATTTGACATACCCCGAGTCCATACTAACCAAATGTAAAAATTCTATGCACATAAAGGGCCCCAGAATCTGGAATTCATTACCAGTAAATATCAAGTTAACCTTGTCGGAAAATCAATTCAAGACTCTTCTCAAAAATCACCTACTCACCCTATACTAAATACTCATACTGTAACAAACTTCCAAACCCAATATTATTTTACTAAAGATGATCTCAATTTGATATGTTCATCCTCCTTAACACTTGTTGCAATTTCATATCATCATATTGTCATTTAAAATCTTATTAGTATCATCATTTTCTTAATTTGAAATAAAATATATATCTAGAAGAAACTCTAAAAACAATTTCTAGTATTGTTATTATACTAGTATAGCATCAACATACTGTAACTTGAAATAAATTATACAACTAGATTAAACTCAACCAATTTCTCTTGTATTGTCTTTTAATAGTATGTATACCCATATAATAATTTAAATAATACAGAACTAGAATAAACTCAATCAATTTCTTTAGCATTAAGTACTTAGTGAATAAGTCTCTAGAATAAACTGCCCCTAATGCCATGGCATGCCAGTGGCTCTCCTTGCATTACAGTTTTATAATTGTTTTATAATTGTAACTACCAATAACATTGTACACTTGTAACATGCATAGAAATAAAAATAAAAAATTATTATTATTATATGATCAAGATTGACAGTTGTGAATCTTGGGAAGTGATCAGATAGAAGATCATCAACTATGAAAGAGTCATGCATCGTATATGATGTATTAAATCCAAGGCACAGATATAGTATGCCACCATATATGTGAGTAGGCTCGGTAGTGCCCACAATTCGAACATTATCATGCTCATTTAGAAATTTCACCAGTTTATTTCCATTGGTGTTTATTATAAACCCACCAATATTCTTAGGTCTGGCATTAAAGTCTCCACAAAGGGGGCAGTAAAGCAATAGCAAAGAACTACAGACCAATTGCGCTAACGTCCCATATCATAAAAATCTTTGAAAGGGTTCTAAGAAGCAAGATCGCCACCCATCTTGATACCCATCAATTGCACAACCCAGGACAGCATGGGTTTAGAGCAGGCCGCTCCTGTCTGTCCCAACTACTGGACCACTACGACAAGGTCCTGGATGCTCTAGAAGATAAACAGAATGCAGATGTTATATACACAGATTTTGCAAAAGCCTTTGACAAGTGTGACCATGGTGTAATAGCACACAAAATGCGTGATAAAGGAATAACAGGAAAAGTTGGTAGATGGATCTATAATTTCCTAACATGTAGAACACAAAGAGTAGTAGTCAACAGAGTAAAGTCTGAGGCAGCTACTGTGAAAAGCTCTGTTCCACAAGGCACAGTACTTGCTCCCATCCTATTCCTCATCCTCATATCAGACATTGACAGGGATATAAGCCACAGTGCTGTGTCTTCCTTTGCAGATGACACCCGAATCTATATGACAGTGTCCACCGTTGAAGACACTGCAAGACTCCAAGCAGACATAAACCAAATCTTTAAATGGGCTGCAGAAAACAATATGAAGTTCAATGATGAGATATTTCAATTACTCAGATACGGAAAACGTGAAGAAATTATAATCTCATCGGAGTACAAAACTAATTCCAACCACACAATAGAGCGAAAAACTAATGTCAAAGACCTGGGAGTGATCATGTCAGAGGATCTCACCTTCAAGGACCATAACAATATAGCAATTGCATCTGCTCGAAAAATGACAGGATGGATAATGAGAACCTTCAAAACCAGGGATGCCAAGCCCATGTTGACACTTTACATATTGCTTGTTCTATCTAGGCTGGAATATTGCTGCACACTAACTGCACCTTTCAAGGCGGGTGAAATTGCTGACCTTGAAAATGTGCAGAGAACCTTCACCGCACGCATAAGTGCGATAAACCACCTCAACTACAGGGAACGCTTGAAGTTCCTAAACCTGTACTCTCTAGAACGCAGGCGGGAGAGATAAATTATTATATACACATGGAAAATTCTCGAGGGATTAGTACCAAACTTGCACACAAAAATCACTCCCTACGAAAGCAAAAGACTCGGCAGGCGATGTAACATCCCCTCAATGAAGAGCAGGGGTGCCACTAGCACGTTGAGGGACAACACAATAAGTGTCAGGGGCCCAAGACTGTTCAACTGCCTCCCAGCATAATAATAATAATAATATCTTTATTTACTACAAGTACATGTACATGGTATACAGTCCTAGCTGACATCAATGACATATTACTATATAGAAAGTCCCTTGTTATGCTGAGCATTTCGGGCAGATTAGGTCAGTGTCCTAGGATGCGACTCACACCAGTCGACTAACACCCAGGTACCCATTTTACTGATGGGGAACATAGACAACAGGTGTAAAGAAACACGCCCAATGTTTCTGCCCTGGCTGGGAATCGAACCCAGGCCCTCGCCGTGTGAAGCGAGAGCTTTAGCCACCAGACCACCAGAGCCCTTTACATCAGGGGGATTGCCAACAAGCCCCTGGCTGTCTTCAAGCAGGCACTGGACAGGCACCTCAAGTCGGTACCTGATCAGCCGGGCTGTGGTTCGTACGTTGGACTGCGTGCGGCCAGCAGTAACAACCTGGTTGATAAGGCTCTGGTCCAACAGGATCCCTGGTCATAGACCGGGCCGCGGGGGCGTTGACCCCTGGAATTCTCTCCAGGTAGACTCCAGGTAGTATGAGGGTAGGTTCACTATTGATGCAATCTGGTAAAGCATCAGGTCGAAGCTGGTTCGCTGGGCATAAAGATTAAAAAAGTTTATGGAAAAATCGCCTGCGTATACTCTGACACCATGATACTGCATGTTTATTCGACTCTGCAGGGCAAGGAGTGAATGTGGAAAGTTCTTTCTGACATACATCACACAACAGTTGGTTGACCTTAAGTTATAAGCTGCATATCCAGGCAACTTTGGTGGAGGTGCTCCATATTGCTTTTTTTTTAACACACTGGCCATCCCCCATCAAGGCAGGGTGACCCCAGTATTGAAACACTATACAGCCTCTTCCCACTTAGCGACTTACTTGTTTACCGACGACTCAGACTTACAATGGGCTTTCTGACCAGTCTACATTACCTAAATAATGTATATTAAGAGCTAATTTCCTCTATTCTGTTTATTATAATATACAGTACGCTACTGTATAAACATTTAAAAATTTATTAAAATGTTATAAATGGTGCAAAGGTGACATTAAAACAATATCAAAGATGGTTGACACAAACCAACAAATCTCTAATAATTGATTGCTTGGATAGTTGGGTTCAAATTTTATCAACTACACGAATGAATTTGTTTACCGACATAGTCTTAGTAACGGAACTCTGTCGTTAAGTGAGGAGAGGCTGTACTGTAGAGTGTTAAACCAGAATGGGTTAAACACAACTAATGTCATAAAAACTAGTGCACACAGTGTCAGACACTGAACCCATCCCCCCCTCTTCAAGGGGGCTCCTTAGCGTGGTGAAGAAGCTATCAATCTGAGGAATTAGACCTTTTGGTCTTCGTCAGACTGAACCTAATTACCCCCCAATCCCCCTTCCCTATCCCATCCTGCCCATCACCCCTTTCCCTCTCCTTCCTCCTCTCCCCATCCCTCCACTTTCCCTTTCCTGTTTCTGCCTTTGAGGGTGTTCCCTTAGGCTTTGTAGTTCCTAGACCTGAGAAGGGGTTCTGGGGTCCATCTCCTTCCACTGAGGTCCTTGGTGGTAGTGTAGTTTGCCATGGAATCTGGATAATCTAAAGATCTCGAATCCTCTCCAGTCTACCTGGGGGGAGGGGAGGGAAAGGCTTTGGATGTCTTTTAGGTGACGGGTGTATCTCTGAAGGCTGCCTGTCGGATTCCAGGTGGTGGCTGAAGGAGGTATGCTTTGTGGTGGGTTTACGTCCGTCCTCCCTTTTGTCCACCAAGGTGGCTCGGTAGATGTGAGGTTGCTATCCTGGATTGCTGGTTTACTGGCTAGAAGGGTAGAGTATGGCAAGGGTTCCATGCCGCATCTGCACTACAGGCTTCGCTGAGGTTATCCTCTTGGGCACTGAAGGGGAGAGAGACTTGCGGTTCTTTTCCCCAGGGAGCTGCCCCTCCATTCTCCCCCCTTTTTTTTCTTTCTTTTCTTTTTCTTAAAAAGAAAAGAAAAGAGAGACTTAACCATGGAATCTCAAGTCCATGTACCTCCTCCTCCTGCTGGGTCCCTTCCTGTAGCAGCACCCTCTGATGACTCTGCCTTGTTACAAGACCATTCTTCGGACCTTCCTATTGCCCCTGTATCTTCTGCGGGTGACATTGTCCCACGCTACGGATACAGAGGCTTGGCCTGATTCCTTTGACACCTCTGACCTCCGCACGTCTTTGACTATGCTTCCGGCTTCTCCCCATATGGTGTGAAGGTTTTCAGATCGCATGCCCACCTCCGGTCCTGTATCTAAACGACCATGACCCTCTTCTGACATTATTTCAACTGACTCTCATTCTATTCAGAAAAGACCAACAAGACAATCACTTCCTTCACATACTACGCATTATAGTAAACAATGGACAAAGTTTATCACCGACATCTTCAAAATATCTTTCTGATCATAGTATCAGCAAGGCACTCCTACGCCATGTTGGTTGTAATATTCTGTTTCATGCTCTCAAGAGTAGTGCACTCATCATCACAGTACAGAATGCTAGCCAAGCTCATGATCTCTCTCCTTAGAACCATAGATGTCATTCCTTTGACAATTGCAAAATATCATTCTCTCAATTCTTGTAGTGGTATTGTCATTCTACCACATACCATTGTTCAACATAATTTCCAGACATGTGGTGATGACATTCTGGAACAGCTTGAGTTCCAAGACCTCCTGACATGTACGTATGTACTGCTTGCCGGTGGGCAGAGACGCTACCCCTGCAATGTCGCTAGCTTAACTTTTGACTGCCATGAGCTTCCATCATCTGTTTATATTGCAGGACACTGTTTACAAGTCCGACAAGTTACCCCTACATCACAACAGTGTAGAAATTGCAGTCCTGGACTCCGAGGTCCCTACCTCGTCACCTACTGTTCTCCAATCTTCATTTCACATGCAAGCTTCTATGTCTACGAGACCTCACACAACTCCTTCCCCTTGCCTCTCTACTTCTTCAGTCCAAAAAATTCCCAAAGGGTAAATCTCTTTCATTTCCAGTCTCAGCACCTGAATCTTTACCTCTTACTTGTTCTGTTGCGAGTGTGGAGGTCCATCCTCCCCCTCGTACAGTACCTTCCTCTCCTGTCCCCTCCCAAGCTTCTTCTCGAGTCACCTCTAACCTCTCGTCCCCCCACGTTGATAAATTCTTTACTCACCCCCCTCCTTCTATCTCCAATATCATCCCACATACAACGTCCTTGTCCTTTGAAGCAATTGAAGCTATCTCCAACTACACTCCAAAGACTAAACCATTGATGGACACAGATCCACCTCCTGTCGCTCCTCTTCACTCTTCTCCATCTCCACAACTTCTTTCTTCACAGTGTTCCAACCCTTCACTGCTTGTTCGTTTTCCACTACCTCCACATGTGGACTTTTCTAACCCTTCTAGTCCATAGATACCTCTACCTTCCAATTTCTTCTATCCTTCTCTTTGCAAATCATGGCTTATTTACAGTGGAATATCCGAGGCCTCAGAGGTAACCGGGGTGAACTTCAGGTGTTGCTTTCCCAGTTTTCCCATGTTTGTGTTTGTTTACAAGAACCCAAATTACGCTCCGCTGTTTTCTGTCCCATCTCGGGATATGTTTCATTATATTCATCAGATCCTTTTCCCGATGGAACCTTTAATGAAAGTGCACTTCTTATACGTGCTAGTATTCCATACCATCAGCTCTTTGTTCACACTTCGCTGCATTATACTGCAGCCCGCATCCACTTGAATAAGTGGCATACAACCTATTCTCTGTATCTCTCTCCTTTTCGTGCATTATCTATCCCAAATGCTGAATTTCTGGTTTCTTCCTTACTGCCACCCCTTTTGTTACATGGCGATTTTAATGCTCACCATTTCCTCTGGGGATGTCTCACTGTGACCCTTGTGGAATTCAGTTGGAGGCTTTTCTCACTTCTTTCCCCCTCCATATTTTAAACACAGGTACTCCTCATACTCAATTTCTCTCTTGCATGGATCTCTCGGTTTGCTTTTCCTCAACCGTACAAGATTTTACCCGGTCTGTCCTCCCGGAAAGTGATCATTTTCCAATCATCCTTACTTCTCACTCGTACTCACTACCTCCTCGCAGCCCATGCTGGCAATTCAACCACATGAATTAGGACCTTTACTCACATTAAACTGCTTTTAGTGAGGATCCTTTTTCATCCTCCATTGATGAGCTGTTACACCTCTTCTCGACCTCAGTTTTAACTGCAGCTTCATATTCTATAACCAAACCTCGTGCAGGCATTCTCAGAGGTGCATGCCTTGGTGGTCTCCTGTTTGAAATGCACTGCATGGGGCAGATTCGGTACAATAGGACCACAGAGCGCCGCCTTGATTTTAAGCGGACAAGAGCAGCCACCTGCTGTGTCATCTGTGAAGCAAAATGCCCTTGTTGGCAGGATTATGTTTCTACCGTCACTTCGGCTTCCTCTATGAGTGCAGTCAGGGAAAAAGTACAGAAATTGAGTGGCAAATACATTGGACCCCTGGTGTTCGTAGTCATTGGAGTTCGTAATATTCGGTGTTTGTAATGTCTTTTTGTAAAAATATTGGCTTGTTAATCGTCATTCATCCCAGACGCGTATGCCCGGCCAGAGCGGCCCAACAAACCTTTCACAGTCAGTGTGCCATTGCTTACCAGCGAGTGAAGGTCACCCCATACCTTTGATATACCTTTGAAGAGTTTTGAGAGTTTATCTACTCTCTGAGCCCGGCCATGGGCCAGGCTCGTCTGGTGCTTGCCTGGTCAACCAGGCTGTTGCTGCTGGAGGCCCGCTGCCCCACATATCCATCACAGCCTGGTTCATCTGGCACCCGGTGAAGATACTTGTCCAGTTTCCTCTTGAAGGCTTCTACACTGGTTCCAGCCGTGTTTTGGATATCTTTTGGTAAGATGTTGAATAGTTTGGGACCCCGGATGTTAATACAGTGCTCCCGTATTGTCCCCACCGCACCCCTGCTCCTCACTGGGTTTATTTTACACTTTCTCCCATATCTTTCACTCCAGTATGTTGTTATGGCTGTGTGCAAATTTGGGACTAGGCCCTCAAGTACTTTCTAGGTATATATTATCATGTATCTCTCTCTCCTCCGCTTCAATGAGTACATATTCAGGACTTGAAGGCGTTCCCAATATTTAGATGTTTCAATGGCTCAATGTGAGCCGTAAACGATCTCTGAATTTGTTCCAGCTCTGATATTTCTCCTGCCCTGAACGGGGCCATCAGCACTGAGCAGTATTCTAAGTGAAGGAGCACTAGCGGTTTGAAGAGTGTCACCATCGGCATTATTTCCCTTGTTTTGAAAGTTCTCAATACCCACCCCGTCATCTTCCTGGCTGTTGAGATCTTTGTCTTGTTATGGTCTTCAAAAGACAGATCAGCAGATATAATTATTCCCAAGTCCTTTACATGTTCCTTTCGTTCTATGTGGTGACCCTCTTGCGTTTTGTATATAGTGTTCCTTTTGAGTTCATTTTTTCCATACCTAAGCAGCTGAAACTTATCACCACTGAACGTCATGTTGTTCTCCACTGCCCACTGGAAGACCCTGCTTATGTCTTCCTGTAATTTTTCAGTATCCTCTACCATACAGTTTTTACTTGTGCCCATATTTCAACCCACATTCCTATATATTTTGATCAGCTTAATTGCTTAGAATTTATAATTACTTTTGATCACCTTAATTGCTAAAAATTGTATTTACCTTTTATCCTTTTCTCCAACCTCATTTCTATATATTATTGATCACCTTAACTGCCTAAAATTTTATTTCAAGCTTTTTTTACTATTAATAAATTTTACTTTTGTACACTTTAGCACTTTTTTCTCCTATAATAGTTTACTTTCATTTTCTTTATATTACCTTTAATAAATTCTATAATCACAA
>WNWK01030730.1:0-23279 GCA_009830355.1 Cherax destructor
AAGGCTTCACTTTAAAATCACCACTGGCATTGGCACACATCATAACAGTTAGCCTGTCTTTCATAGGCTTGTGTCCTGGCTGTGCCTTTTCCTCCTGAGTAATGTAGGTCCTGTTGGGCATTTTCTTCCAAAACAGGCCTGTTTCATCACAATTATACACTTGTTGGGGGAGGAATTGTTCAGCCTCTACGAACCCCTTGAATTCCAGCACAAATTTTTCAGCTGCACGTTTGTCTGAGCTGGCTGCCTCACCATGCCTCACAACATTGTGTATGCCACTACGTTTCTTAAACTTCTCAAACCAGCCTTTGCTGGCTTTAAAATCACTCTCCTCACCACTGGTTGCAGGCATTGTCTTCACAAGATCTGCGTGCAACTTCCTTGCCTTTTCACAAATTATCGCCATAGAAATACTATCACCCGCTCTCTGTTTTTCATGGATCCACACCAACAACAACTTCTCAACCTCATCCACTGTTTTCGATCTTTGTTTCGTTAACAAATTAACCCCTTTGCAACATTAGCTTTCTTGATCTCATTTCTCTGTGCCAGGATAGTGCCGATAGTAGATGGAGTTTTCTTGTACATCCTGGCAAGATCACTCAGACGTACACCACTCTCATATTTTTCTATGATTTCCTTCTTCAGTTCGATGGTGTTCCTCACTCTCTTTACCCCAAGGGTGCCACTAGGAAGCTTCTTTGGACTCATGGTGACTTATTTCACAGTGGCAATAACTAAAACCACCAAAAAATACACCAAATATATTGTGAATCTTTGAAAGAGCGCGCTGGGTAATGTTCTCTCAATGGTAAACAACGCTTCACTGGCGTCCTGCGCTTGCGCGAGCAGGCGGACGCGGTCTAATACCTTTCGGTAACCGAGGACTTTTTCGCTAACCGATTACGAAAAAAGCTTACGTTTTCCGAAACTTTCGTTAACAGGACCTTTCGTTAACCGAGGGTCCACTGTACTAAACTTCTCTACCAGACCTCTTAAAGCCATATAACATTACCTATTAATACTCATTTCTCTTGTACTCACTGTAACTCACCTAATGACCATTTAATCTGTTATAGCCAAATTAATCTTAATTTAATATTAAGTTTGCTCGAAATGCTCTGCATCCAAGGGGCTTTTGGCATGTACACTCAACTATTATATTCCTTTGTACAACTATGTATCATGTCAAAATAATATTATTATTATTATTATTATTATTATAGTCTTATTAGCAGTTGTGAGTAGAAACTGTTGTGAGTATAAACTGGTGAGAGTTCAAACTGGTTCAAACTTCACTGTGTTAGAGAAAATGGCAGTGATATCTTGCAAAACATTTCATTAAAACATAAACCTGTGCATAACGTATTGTACTGTAACTATTAACTCACTGTCAGTCATTTAAGACAGCCTGACTCATTCTCACTGCCATTTTCTTGCAGTGGATGGAGTCTCGGAGCTTGATTATCCTGTACGGGAGTGAAATGGGAACAGCACAAGAAGTGGCTGAAAGAATTGGGAGGGAGTGCCGTCGCTACTACTTCATTCCAGTAGTGTCTGCCATGGATGACTTTCTTGTTGAGCAGTTAGCCAAGAGTCCACTGGTAGTGTTTGTTGTCTCTACTACAGGCCAAGGTGATGATCCATCTAACATGAAAAGCTTCTTCACAACTCTCTGGTCACAAAGGAAGAATAGACAACTGCTGGCTGACCTTAAGTTTGGTGTTCTTGGTCTGGGTGATTCTTCATATCAGAAATTTAATTATGCTGCTAAAAGACTGAATAATTTGCTTGGATATTTAGGTGGTCAACCTATTATGAAGATAGGTCTTGGCGATGACCAACATGATCTAGGCCCAGACTTTGTTATAGACCCTTGGTTGAACAATTGGTGGAACAAAATCTTGGAACTATTCCCTTTACCGGCGGGAAGAGAACCTCTGAACACTAGAGTGCTCCTACCATCCAAATATAAGACAAGATTTGTAGAGTCAAGTGATGGGAGTGACTGTCTAATTCAAGAGAGGTGTTTAGCAGAGTCTCAAGATAAAGCTTGTGCAAGCACTATGTATCTTGCAGAAGTAACATTAAACAAGAGACTGACTTCTCCACAACACTTTCAAGATGTCAGACTTATAGAATTTGATGTAACCTGTATCAAAGAGAAGCACAAGCCAGGTGATGTTCTTATGGTGCAACCCCAAAACTTAGAAAATCATGTTGATGAGTTTATGAATGTTCTTGGGCTAAATCCAGAGCAAATGTTTTACTTAGAGTGTAATGATCCCAGTGCTCCATTACCTCCTAGCTCCATACTGCCCAGGCCTTGCACAGTGAGGCAATGTGTACAAAAATACTTTGACATCCAAGCCATTCCTAAAAGGTACTTCTTTGAACTTTTGGCATTTTTTACAAAGGATGAAACAGAGAGGGAAAAGTTTCAAGAATTTGCTTCAGCAGAGGGACAAGAAGGTCTTTATGATTACTGCCACCGACCCAAGAGAAGTATAATGGAGGTATTGGATGACTTTCCCCACACCAAGAATAATATTCCCTTTGACTACTTATTTGATTTAGTTCCTGCAATCAAAGCTAGATCATATTCTATTGCATCTTCTAGCCTTGCAATACCAAATAAAGTCCAGCTTCTGGTTGCAGTTGTTCAGTATCAGACTATTCTGAAGCGACCAAGACTGGGACTGTGTACAAACTGGCTAACTAGACAGTGTGTGGGAAAGTTAGTACCTGTCTGGATTAAATCTGGAACATTAACCTTTCCCTCTCTCACCGAGGTCATTCCACCAGTTGTGATGATTGGTCCTGGGACGGGATGTGCGCCTTTCCGTGCATACATACAAGAGAGAGTAGCGAGCGGCCACCACCAGAGTTTAGTTCTTATTTTTGGGTGTAGAAATAAGAATAAAGACTTTTTCTTTAAGGAGGAGTGGGAAATGTTAGTGGAAGAGAAGAAACTGAAACTGTATTGTGCTTTCTCTCGGGACCAAGAGGAGAAGGTGTATGTGCAACATAAGATGAGAGAACATGCTGCTGAACTGTGGACTCTGATAGCAAACCCCCAGACAAGGATTTACTTTGCTGGTAATGCTAAGAGGGTGCCAATTGATGTGTATGAAGCCCTCACCTACATATGTGAGAAGGGTCAAGGTAGGGGAATACAGGATGCTGAGCAGTATATGAAGAAGCAGGTAGAGAAACAATACCAAACAGAAACATGGGCATAGCAAGAAAGTATATGTTAGTTAAATCTCAGCCTATTAGTACAGTGGACCCTCAGTTATCGGCCGTAATTCATTCCAGAAGGTCTGCCTAAAAGCGAAATGGCCGAAAAGCAAAATAATATTTCCCATAAGAATTAATGTAAATACAATTACCATTCCAGACACCCAAAAATATTAAAAAAAAAAAAATTTTGAAAATTAATTATAGTTTTACATACACAAAACGATGAGAACTAAATAAAATAAATACATGAACAATTAAATCAGTATTACATACCTTTATTAAAGACTCTTGTTGGCTTATGGAAGATAGGGAGGAGACTTTAGTGTTTGGTAGGGGAATCCCTCTCCATAAGGACTTCAGGTATCAAAGCCCTCTCTGAGGTTACTACCCTTCTTTGTCTTTTACTGCCACTAGGACCAACTTGAGAGTCACTGGACCCCTGTCGCACAAAATAACTGTCCAGAGAAGTCTGTTTCTGGCATCTCTTTAACATTTTCCTGAAGTGAGACAAGGTTTTGTCGCTGAACATGTTGCAAATATGGCTTGTTTTAGCTTGGTCAGGGTGATATTTTTCCACAAAACTTTGCACCCTACTCCACATTGCACAAATCTCCTTAATCTCTGAAGAAGGCACCTCCTTCCCTCCCTCTTCCTCCTCCTCTGAAGCAAGTTCTTGAGCTGTGGTCTGTTGCTGTTCCAAATGAAGCTCTTACAGCTCTTCAGTGGTTAGCTCTTCCCTGTGGTCCTTCACCAACTTCCACATCCTCGCCACTAACCTCCAACCCCATGGACTTCCCCAAAGACACAATAGATTCCACAACAGGCGTAGGGTCCTCAGGGTCAGCCCCAAACCCTTCAAAATCCCTCTCTTGGACATATTCTGGCCACAGTTTTCTCCAAGCAGAGTTCAAAGTCCTGGAAGTCACTCCCTGCCAAGCCTTACCTATAAGGCTTATGCAATGGAGGATATTGAAGTGATTCCTCCAGAATTCTCTTAGGGTCAAATCAGTGTCTGAGGTCACTTAAAGGCACCTTTGAAACACTGCTTTTGTGTAGAGTTTTTTGAAGTTAGAAATGACCTGCTGGTCCATGGCTGGATGAGAGGAGTGGTGTTAGGAGGCAAGAACTTCACTTATAAAATGGAAGTCCACAGACACTAGGTGTACCAAGTTTTAAGGATGAGCAGGATCATTATCCAATACCAGGAGGCACTTGAGTGCCAATTTATGTTCCAGGAGGTATTTTTTCACACACGGGCCAAACACATCATTGACCCACTCTTTGAAAATTTGCCTTGTGATCCATGCATTATTATTAGCTTTCCACATCACACACAATTTATTCTTGAGGACATTTTCTTGAACACACTGGGATTTTCAGAGTGATACACCAGTAAAGGCTTCACTTTGAAATCTCCTCTAGCGTTACCACAGAACAAAAGAGTAAGCCTGTCTTTCATAGGCTTGTGTCCTGGCAGTGCCTTTTCCTCCTGCATAATGTAGGTTCTCTTTGGCATTTTCTTCCAAAAGAGGCCTGTTTTGTTACGATTCAACACTTGTTGGGAGAGGAATCCTTTAGCCTCTACGTACCCCTTGAATTCCTGCACGAATTTTTCAGCCACACATTTGTCAGAACTTGCAGCCTCGCCATGCCTTACCATACTGTGTATGCCACTATGCTTCTTAAATCTCTCAAACCAGCCTTTGCTGGCCCTAAATTCACTAACAGCAGCACTTGTTCCAGGCATTTTATTTATGAGATCTGCATGCAGCTGCCTTGCCTTCTCACAAATGATCGACTCCACTACACTATCTCTCGTTAATTGTTTTTCGGTGATCCACAACAACAACATTAAATCATTTTAGACCACTCATAACACAACAAAAGGCTGCAGTCAGAATGATAACAAATTCCCACTCTAGACAGCATACTCCACCAATATTCAAAAATCTAAAACTACTCACCGTAAAGAACATTCATACTTATACGTGTGCCTGCTACATATATAAAACTTTACACTCTAATATAAACCCTCCTCTCAAAATTCTCCTCACCAACTTTAATAGGACCCATGACCACAACACAAGACACAGATCACTTTTTGATATACCCCGAGTTCATATCAACCTATGTAAAAATTCTATGCACATAAAGGGCCCCAGAATCTGGAATTCATTACCAGTAAATATTAAGATAACCTTGTCTGAAAATCAGTTTAAGACTCAACTCAAAAACCACCTACTCACCCAAAACTAAATAATCATACTATAAACTACTTTGAAAAATGCTCATTATTACTTTCCTATAAGATAATTTCTATTTTTAATAATATGTTACTATTATGTTACCCCTACTCACCCAAAACTAAATACTCATACTATAAGTTAATGTCAAAAATGCTCAATGTTATTTTCCTTAAGATAATCTCAATTTCATATTACCATTCGAGAATCTAAACACCTGTTACAATCTAATATCATCATATAATAATTTTAACAGTATAATATCATCATATTGTAATTTGAAAACAAATTTTAACTAGAATAAACTCAATAAATTTCTCTAATATTATGTACATAGTCTTTAAGTTACTAGATTAAGCTGCCCCTAATGCCATGGCATGTCAGTGGCTCTCCTTGCACTCAGTTTATATTGTAACTACCAATACCTATGTAATCTGCAATGAAATAAAATTTACTTTACTTTACTTTACAATAACTTCTTCATATCTTCCATTATTGGGGACCTTTGTTTCGTTAGCACATTTACTTCTTTCAAAACATTAGCTTCCTTGATTTCTACTTTCTTTGCCAAAATGGAAGTGATTGTTGATTTGTTTTCCCCATACATCCTGGCAAGTTTCAGTACCCTCACACCACTCTCATATTTTTCAATAACTTCCTTCTTAAAGTCCATCTTGTTTCTCACTTTCTTTACCAAAGGAACTTAACTAGGAACTTTCTTTGGGGCCATGGTTACTTATTTTGCAGTTGCACTTAATCAATAACCACCAAAAACAATGGATTATAGCTAAATGTTTGGATGAATGAGCAGAAACTTCCTCACTCGCCCAGAGACAAAGCCACACTGACTCAGGAAGCGGTGAGTGGCTAGCGGGTGGGCGGGTGGGTTGACGCGTCCAATATGGCTGATAAGCAAAATAACAGCCGATAACCAGAAGAAAATTTCCGCCGAAAAACCAGCTGATAACCAAGTTGGCCAATAAGCAGAACGGCCGATAACCGAGGGTCCACTGTATATACAAATACAGAGGAACTCTGGGTTTCATCCGGTCCGAATATCGTACAATTTGGATTTCGACCACTTTTTTCGGCGAATTTTTACTCCGGGTTTTGTACAACCACTCGGAAATCGTCCATATCAGAGGCATCCACCTGCCTGGGACGCGGCCGCTCACTGCCCAGAGAGATAAAATACACATACAGTACACATAAAATACACATACAGTACACATAAAATACACATACAGTACACATAAAATACACATACAGTACACATAAAATACACATACAGTACACATAAAATACACATACAGTACACATAAAATACACATACAGTACACATAAAATACACATACAGTACACATAAAATACACATACAGTACACATAAAATACACATACAGTACACATACAGTAGTTATGGCTACACAGCTGCATAGCTACATAGCTACACGATATTTAATGCGGCCCAGAGCCATATTATTATCATCGACATACCATGTTCAATGAGTTTAATCGTTTCTAACAACTACCTTTAGATGCCATCATAAACGAAGGGAAAAGTAATGAATATAATTCATGCCGAGAATTGTAAACAAAAGCGTTATGTGACTGGGGAGTGACTGGGCCAACACAGATTCATACACGTTTTCTTTGGTGCTGGACCAGAGAAAACATAATGTTTTCCCTCTGCCTGGCAACCACACCTCCATAGCACATAAACATAGCATGTTTATATGCTATGTAACGTGTTTCCTATATAATTTTGAAGAAAATATAGATGGATTAATGAAAATGTCTATATTAACATAAAATAAGACATTTAATTAACCCTTTATCGTGTGTAAATGGTCAAAAACGCGTGTTTTTTGCACATGTCATCCTACTCCCATCACACATCTGGGTTCCCGTTCTCTAGTTCTCTGTGCCTAAGAGTGATTATTATTACATATGGTGTTAAGCCTAGAGGAACACTTAGTGATTTTAATGTGTACCTGCATTCAAATTCAAATTGATTTATTTCTCTGTAAAAATTACACTGTGTGTTTTACATTTTAAGGACTAAGGACTATAATTACAAAGATAGCCGTTAGCATGCCTAGCATGCCTGAGCATGCTGGACATTTCAGGCAGACTTAATACTAGGTTTTAATCTACAGTCTCTCCTCACTTAGCGACGTACTCGTTTACCAATGCCTCGGACTTACGACGGGCTCTCTGACCAGTATTTGTACTTAAATAATATAGTATATTACAAATTACATATGAATATAAATTTCAAATGATTAAAGAGATTTACAATAGTGAGGTAGTTCAGGATAACTAGATTGTATTACAGATTACAAATGAGTACAAATTTCAAATGATTAAATATATTTACCATAGTGAGGTAGTTTAGAATGTTTAGATTGTAAAAAAATTAGTAGTAAGAATGGTTTTGTCTTGGCATGTTACACAGTTTCTATTAAAGCTCCAATATTGGAGTATATCAGGCAAACTTAAGACTAGTTTCGGATTTATTAGACAATAGCTATATTAAGGATTTTATGTTTACTGTCCTTTGAGTCAGTGTGGTGTAGATGAGGAGGATGTGTGTATGTGTTTAGGTGGTGGTGGGGTGTGTTAGTGAGATAAGATGTTTTTTGATGATAGTGTTGAAAATGGTGGCTGAGTCTGCAGTTTTGGAGTTTTCAGGTAGGGAGTTCCAGATTTTAGGTCCTTTAATGTACATTGAACGTTTGTATAGATTTAGCCGGACACGTGGAATGTCATAGAGATTTTTGTGTCTGGTATTGTGTCTATGGGTCCTGTCACAACTATCAAGAAAGTGTTTTAGTTCAGAGTTAATATTGGAATTTATGGTTCTATACATGTAGGTTGCACAGTAGTAAGTGTGGATGTTCTGGACAGTGAGTAAATTTAGGTCTTTGAAGAGTGGGGGAGTGTGTTGCCTGGGATTGGATTGCGTGATAATTCTTACTGCGGCTTTTTGTTGAGTTAATATTGGTTTTAGGTGAGTTGTTGCTGTTGATCCCCAAGCACATATGGCATAGGTGAGGTAGGGATAGATGAGTGAATAGTATAGTGTGAGTAGGGCTGATTGCGGTACATAGTAACGTATTTTGGAGAGGATACCAACCGTTTTGGATACTTTTTTTGCTATGTGGTTGATATGGGTGCTGAAATTCAGGTTGCTCTCCAGGTGTAGGCCCAGGAATTTGCCCTCATTGTGTTTAGCAATAGGAGTGTTGTCAATCATTATGTTCAGTTGTGCAACTCCTGTTCTGTTCCCAAACATGATGTAGAAGGTTTTGTCAGTGTTAAGTGTAAGTTTGTTGGCTGTCATCCAGGTTGATATTTTTAGTAGCTCTTCATTAACAATGGTGTTGAGTGAGGCTAGATTTGGTTGGGAGATGACATAAGTCGTATCATCAGCAAAGAGAATCGGTTTTAGGTGTTGGGATACGTTGGGTAGATCATTTATGTATAGAAGGAAGAGCAGGGGACCAAGGACACTTCCCTGTGGTACTCCAATATCAAGTGGTCATGTAGATGAAGTTGTGTCTTTAATGGTGACGTATTGATACCTGTTAGTAAGATAGGATTTGAAATACATAAGAGTGTGGCCTCTTATGCCGTAATGGTCAAGTTTTTGGAGTAGGATGCCTTGGTCTACTGTATCAAAAGCTTTCCTTAGGTCAATAAAGAGTCCTAGCGGATATTCCTTGTTTTCAAGTGCTGTGTAAAGTAGGTCCAGCATTTTTACAATTGCATCGTTTGTGCTTTTGTTTTTTCTAAAGCCAAATTGGCAGGGGTTGAGTACGTTTTGTAATGTAATAAACGAATATAGTCTCTTGTGCACAAGTTTCTCAAAAATTTTAGATAGCAACGGTAAGTTCGAGATTGGCCTGTTGTTATTTACATCTGTGGGGTCACCACCTTTGTGAATTGGTGTAACCCTTGCTGTCTTGAGGGGTGCTGGGAAATTGCTAGTTTCTAGTGAATTGTTAAAAAGTAATGAAATAGCAGGCGAAAGGACATGAGCCGCTCGCTTGTACAATAGTGGTGGGCCTTGAGACAGATTGCCTGATTTATTCTTAAGTGACTTTATAATCATGGTGACTTTAGTGGGTTTGGTAGGTGCAAGATAGGAGGTTGGGAAATTTCCATCTAAGTAATCACTTGCTTGGGCATTGGTACCTGGGATTTTACTGGCGAGATTTGATCCTATGGTTGAGAAGAAATCATTCAACTTATTAACTGTATCAGTAGGCTGTAGTTGTGTTTCTTTTGGTTTAGTCAGGACAATATCCCTAGTTTTTTTCAGTTTGTGGGTGCCCAGAATCTGAGAGAGTGTTTTCTAGGTCTTTTTTATATCTTTTCTTGTTTCGGTAAATCTGCTGGAATAGTACAATTGCTTGGCCTTTCTTATTAGTTTGGTGAGAACTGATGTATAGTGTTTAATAGTATTTTTGGGTATTAGGCCCTGTCTATATTGCTTTTCATATTGATGTTTCTTATCAATGGATCTTAGTATGCTGTTAGTTAGCCATGGGCAACCTAGCCGTTTGTTCGTATGCCAACAAGAGTCTTCAATAAAGGCAAAAGTGATATTAAATGTTCATTTATCCATTTCATTAGTCCTTTATATTTATTTCTCATTGTTTTCTGTATGTAAAACTATAGTAATTTTCTATAAAATGTATTTTTTGTTAATATTTTTGGGTGTCTGTAGATTTATGTGGAGACATACTTTATGTAGACTTACTTTATGTAAATTTTTTATTTTGAATTGTCCAATTTCTGTTGATGAGTCAGTGTATGAGATATACAATCACTATGTAATTGGTAGACTATGAGTCATGTTTTGGTGCATGTATGATCTCTTAGTAGTAACAATCTAGAGTGTTCATACTCAGTATTCTCCCTTAGTTACAAACACTGTAGGAGTTTCATAGCCACTTGGCATCAGTGCTGAAGGACCTTCTTATCTCAGGTCAGTTCAAATCCTGTAGCAGTAGCGTGTGGATGTGTCAGTGTAACACTGTAACTCACAGTATTCACATACTCCTGTACAATAAACAGCAGAACTTACATTGTGTATTCACTCTCCATCAATCTGAGTGACTCTACACATACCTGGATAGTGGATTTTTTATGCTCTGCATAACTACCATATAGTAGTACAGTGGAACCTCCACTTACGAGTGCCCCCATTTGCGAGTTTTTACAGATACAAGCAGTCGCTCGGTCGATTTTTTGCTTCCATATGTGAGCGAAATTTCCAAATGCGAGCGGGCCTCAAGGGAGGTTCCTTGATGCTGGTGAGGTGCTCTTGCTCTTGATCTAGGGAATTGGATCTGTGCTCCAGTTCCCAAAATTAATAATAATAATAATAATAATAATAATAATAATTATTATTATTATTATTATTATTATTATTATTACGTATTATTATTATAATTACAATAAATTATTTTTGGTAAATATTTTTTTTTCTCAGTTGTTTGTTGGGCTATCTTATTGAAACTTGGGCAATGTTTGATGGAAAGATGCTTCTTAACATACACCAAAAATGAAAGAAATCGGACCATAAATAACGGAGTTCATTTCAGAGTTATTAGCCGCCCCTTAGCAGTATTTTCATATGGTTTTTATGGTGGTATTCTAGTTTTTCTGGTCTCATTTGATAGATTGGAAGATATATTACAGAAATAGATATGATTTTATTAGTTTCACAATGAAAAGTACCTTGAAATTGAGCTCAAAGTAGCAGAAATGTTCGATTC
Organism: Cherax destructor; assembly: GCA_009830355.1. Lineage (NCBI taxonomy): Eukaryota > Metazoa > Arthropoda > Malacostraca > Decapoda > Parastacidae > Cherax > Cherax destructor. Next base: position 11,274 of record WNWK01030730.1, read on the forward strand.
TTTGGCGAGTAAATAAATGACTACCACCGTCCAATACCTGTCATACTGGACCATTCAAATACAGTGGTCCCTCGTGTTTCGGTGATTCTGAATATCGGTGGTTTCATGTTTCGAGCGCTTTTTTCAGTCAATGTTTCCCTTGTGTATCGGTCCGAACCAGAGAGTGGTGTACGTGTGAGTGAGCTTGCCAGGATGTACAACAAAAACACATCTACTATCACCTCTATCCTGGCAAAGAAAAAAGAAATCAAGGAAGCTAATGTTGCAAAAGGTGTTGATATGTTAACCAAAAATAGATCGAAAACAGTGGATGAGGTTGAGAAGTTGTTGGGGGTGTGGAATCAATGAAAAACAGATAGCGGGTGATAGTATTTCCACGGCGATAATTTGTGAAAAGGCAAGGCAGTTGCACGCAGATCTTGTCAAGACAATGCCTGCAACCAGTGGTGATGTGAGTGATTTTAAAGCCAGCAAAGGCTGGTTTGAGAGATTTAAGAAACGTAGTGGCATACACAGTGTTGTGAGGCATGGTGAGGCAGCCAGCTCAGACAAACGTGCAGCTGAAAAATTTGTGCAGGAATTCAAGGGGTTCGTAGACACTGAAAAAATTGAACCCCAACAAGTGTTTAATTGTGATGAAACAGGCCTGTTTTGGAAGAAAATGCCAAACAGGACCTTCATTACTCAGGAGGAAAAGGCACTGCCAGGACACAAGCCTATGAAAGACAGTGGGGATTTTAAAGTGAAGCCTTTACTGGTGTATCACTCAGAAAATCCCAGAGCCTTCAAGAAACACAATGTTAACAAGAATAATTTGTGTATTGGAAGGCTAGCACCAAGGCATGGGTCACGACGACAATTTTCGTGGAATGGCTCACTGGAGTGTTTGGCCCCAGTGTGAAGAAATACCTCCTGGAAAAGAAATTGCCACTCAAGTGCCTCCTGCTACTGGACAATGCTCCTGCTCATCCTCACAACTTGAAAGACTATTTGTCTGATAACTTCAGTTTCATCACCGTGAAGTTCTTGCCTCCTAACACCTCTCCTCTCATCCAGCCCATGGACCAGCAGGTCATTTTTAACTTCAAAAAACTGTACACGAAAGCAGTGTTTGAAAAGTGCTTTCAAGTGACCTCGGACACTGAATTGACCCTAAGAGAGTTCTGGAAAGATCACTTCAATATCGTCCATTGCATAGGCCTTATAGGTAAGGCTTGGGAGGGAGTGACTTCCAGGACTTTCAACTCTGCTTGGAGACCACTGTGGCTGGATTGTGTTGAAAAGAGGGATTTTGAAGGGTTTGAGGCTGACCCTGGCGACCCTGTGCCTGTTGTGGAAGATATTGTGGCATTGGGGAACAGCCTGGGGTTGGAGGTGAGTGATGAGGATGTGGAAGAGTTGGTGGAGGAGCACAGGGTAGACCTAACCACTGAAGAGCTGAAAGAGCATCAGGAACAGCATCAGACAACATTTATGGAAATTGATTCAGAAGAAAACACCAGAACACAGAAAGCACCACAGACCACTACCCTACCTTTCTCATAACTAACCTAGGCATTCTGCTCCAAGAAATTGCAAAAGTTACCTTCAGACTACATAATGAGTCTGCTGTTAATAATTTTATATCAGCTATGACAAACATTGACTGGCTTAATGAATTGGAAACACATTCAGATACTAATGAATGCATCAAGATCTTTCTTAAAAAGACACACACCCTCCATAACAGACATTGCCCGAAAAAAACTAAACAGATCACAGCTAAGAGACTTAACAATCCCTGGCTAACACCCAGCATCCTTAAATCCATAAACAAAAGGCACCAATATGAAAAACAGTATAGAAGGGGTCTAATAACCAGAGAACAATCCAAACGCTACTCATCAATCCTTACTAGCCTGATAAGAAGGTCCAAAAAATTGTATTATGAGAACAGACTCCAGACCGTAAAAGGTGATATGAAAAAGACCTGGAAAACCCTATCTACAATTCTAGGAAATAAAAAGATATCCACGAACAATACCATCAAATTATCAAAAACAGACTAACCCCTACTCTCACCAACTGAGACAGCAAACAGGCTTAATGTTTTCTTCTCCACCATAGGAAAGAATCTATTGAGTAAAATCCCAAGCTCGAACACTCGTCCAACAGATTACCTCACCAACACCTACCCAGATACACTATTCCTAGCTCCTACCAACTCACTTGAAGTCTCGCTCATAATCAACACCCTTAAAAACAAAGCAGGAGACATAAACAGCTTACCACCCCTTATGTACAAAAATGCTACACACGTACTGTCACCAATTATAGCAGCATTATTCAATAAATCCATTGAATCTTCTACCTTCCCATCAATTCTCAAAATAGCTAGGGTCACCCCGATCCACAAAGGAGGTGACCAAACTGACTTGAACAATTATAGACCAATCTCAAATTTACCACTGCTTTCTAAAATCTTCGAAAAATTAATTCATAAACAGATCTATTCCTACCTCGTCTCACACAATGTACTAAACCCCTGTCAATTTGGATTCAGGACCAACAAGAGCACAAACGATGCTATAACACACATGTTAGAGTTAATATACACCGTACTTGAGAAGAAAGAAGTTCCGCTGTGAATCTTCATAGACCTACGCAAAGCATTTGATACAGTCGACCATGATTTATTGCTCACAAAATTAGCGCACTATGGTATTAGGGGGCACCCCCTCAACTACCTAAAGTCGTACCTTAGCAACAGAAGTCAGTACGTGTACACAAATGGAGAGAACTCTTCCACACAACAAATTACAGTCGGTGTCCCTCAAGGTAGTGTCCTGGGGCCACTCCTATTCCTCATTTACATAAACGACGTGCCGAATACATCACAACTACTCAAACCCATTTTGTTTGCAGATGACACAACATATGTCTTCTCTCACCCAAATCCAGTCATACTAGCCAACACAGTTAATGCCGAATTACAGAAAATATCAACATGGATGATGACAAATAAGCTTACTCTCAATACGGACAAGACCTACTTCATTCAGTTTGGAAACAAAGCTGCAAATGTTCCACTTAACATAACGCTAAATGGTTCACCCATCACAAGGCTCACAAAGGGAAAATTCCTAGGAATCCACCTTGACAGTAGTCTTAAATTCCAAACACACATACAACAAATTATCTAAGATACGCTATTATGTGCCACAACCAGCTCTCATTGCACTATATCATTCTCTTATCTACCCTTATCTCATCTATGGAATCTGTGCATGGGGCTCAACAACATTAAATCACCTTAGACCACTCATAACCCAGCAAAAGGCTGCAGTCAGGTTGATAACAAATTCCCACTCTAGACAGCATACTCCACCTATATTCAGAACCTTAAAACTACTCACCATAAAAAATATTCATACCTATTCATGTGCCTTCTACATACATAAAACTCTACATGCTAATATCAACCCTCCGCTCAGAATTCTCCTCAACAACTTTAATAGGTCCCACGACCGTGACACAAGACACAGATCACTATTTGACATACCCCGAGTCCATACTAACCAATGTAAAAATTCTATGCACATAAAGGGCCCCAGAATCTGGAATTCATTACCAGTAAATATTAAGTTAACCTTGTCGGAAAATCAATTCAAGACTCTTCTCAAAAATCACCTACTCACCCTATACTAAATACTCATACTGTAACAAACTTTCAAACCCAATATTAATTTACTTAAGATAATCTCAATTTGATATGTTCATCCTCCTTAACACTTGTTGCAATTTCATATCATCATATTGTCATTTAAAATCTTATAGTATCATCATTTTCTTAATTTGAAATAAAATATATAACTAGAAGAAACTCAATAAATTTTTCTAGTATTGTTATTATACTAGTATAGCATCAACATACTGTAACTTGAAATAAAATATACAACTAGATTAAACTCAACCAATTTCTCTTGTATTGTCTTTTAATAGTATGTATAATCATTATAATTTAAAATAATACAGAACTAGAATAAACTCAATCAATTTCTTTAGCATTAAGTACTTAGTGAATAAGTCTTTAGAATAAACTGCCCCTAATGCCATGGCATGCCAGTGGCTCTCCTTGCATTACAGTTTTATAATTGTAACTACCAATAACAGTGTACACTTGTAACATGCATCGAAATAAAAATATTATTAAAAAAAAAAAAAAAAAAAAAAAATATTTCGATGCATGTTACAAGTGTACACTGTTATTGGTAGTTACAATTATAAAACCAGGGTGAGGTGCCTTCTTCACGGATTAAGGAAATTTGTTCCAAGTGGAACGATGTGCAAAGTTTTGTTGAACAATTTCACCCTGAGCAAGCTGAAATAAGCCATCTCTGCAACCAGTTCAGTGACAGAGCCATGTTGCACTTCAGGAAAATGTTAAAGAGGCGCCAGAAACAGACCACTCTTGACAGTTATTTTTTGAGGCAGGGGTCCAGTGACTCTCAAGCTGGTCCTAGTGGCATTAAAAGAAAAAGAAGGGAAGTAACCCCAGATAAGGACTTGTTACCTGAAGTCCTTATGAAGGGGGATTTCCCTTCCAAACACTAACCCCTCCCCCTGTCCTCCTCCCTATCTTCCAGATGCCAGCAACTCTCTTCAATAAAAGTAAGTAAATGTTATTTATTATTATATTATTTATTATTTATGTATTTATTATTATTTTGTGTTAATAATGTTAGTTTGTATGTAAAAGTATAGTTAATCTTTACAAAATTAATTTTTTGTGAATATTTTTGGGTGTCTGAAACGGATTAATTGTATTTACATTATTTCTTATGGGAAATAAGGTTTCGAGTTTCGAGTAATTCGAGTTTAGGTCTAGCTCCTGGAACGGATTATGACCGATAGTCGAGGGACCACTGTACGCAAGTCATAAATGACATTATTTATACTACTATTACAATAATGTAACAGTAAATCTTCTCGTAAGTGGAGGTTCCACTGTATGTCATTCTTGTTATTCAGAATTCAGTGTTTATGGCTTGGTTAAGTTTAGTACAGATGCTGTGTACACAGTTCAACTAATGTGTACTTTTGTAGAAATGCAAAAATTGAGAACCTAACATGATGATATTGATCAGTAATGAATAAAAAGGCACAATACCATAATTGGAACAATATACAAATAACCCACATATATGAGAGCAAAGCTTATGATGACATCTTGGTCTGACTTGGGCCATTTAAGAGTCAGTATATATATAGGAGAGGGGGGACAGGGACAGGACCAAGAGAGGAAGAAAAAGTAGCAGTGGCAGTGATAGTAGTAGTGGTAGTAGAAACTAGGGGAAGTAGTTTTAGTGGTACAAGAGATAGAAAGGGAAGTGAAAGGAGTGAATAGTAGTAGGAGAACTAAGGACCCACATGGGGCAGGACCTAAAACACAGGGATGAAAAACTGAAGGACAGAACACACTTAGGCAGAAGAAAGGAAAACAAAGAAAGAAAAAAAGAAAAATTAGGAAAGGAGAAGAGGTAGGGAGAGGAGGAGGAGAAAGGATCATGACAGGTCATGAGTGTTCTGAAGTCTGGAGCGTTTGACAATGTAATGATAAAGGAAGGCATCTCCAGAGACAAAGCCAGGAATAAGATTCCTCCCCCATCCCCCTTCCTGTGTTTTTGGTCCTACCCCTTGTGGATTCTTAGCTCTCCTGCAGTGCTCTTTTTTCTTGTCCTTAGACTTAATCCACTTCTACTAATGTGAGTACCATTCCATTACTACTACTACTACTATGCCTCCCTTCACCTTTCACTCCCCTTTCTATCTCTTGTGCCCCGTGGCTTGGTGGCAAAAGTTCTCGCTTCACACAGTGAGGGTCTGGGTTTGACTCCCAGCGAAGGGGTGGAAACATCGGACATGTTTCCTTACACCGGTTGTCTATGTTCACCCATCAGTAAAATGGGTACCTGGGTGTTAGTCAACTGGTGTGGGTCGCATCCTGGGACAAAACTGACCTAATTTGCCCGAAATGCTCTACATAACAAGGGGATTTCTATATAGTAGTATGTCATTGATGTCAACTAGGCCTGTATACCTTGTACATGTGCTTGTAGAAATAAAGATACGTATTATTATTATTACAGTGGTACCTCAAGTTTCGGCCATAATTCGTTCCAGAAGGCTGTTCAAGTGCCGTTACCAAATGGATTTGTTCCCCTAAGGAATAATGTAAATTAGATTAGTCCATTTCAGACCCCCAAAAATACACTTACAAAAGCACTTACAATAATACACTTAAATAATTGTTCGATTTGAGAGCTGTTCGAAACTCGAGGTACCACTTTATTATTAAAACTACTCCCCCTACTTTCTATTACCACTACTATTACTACTACAGTGGACCCTCAAGTTTCACGATTAATCTGTTCCAGAGAGTCTGCCGAAGGGCGAAATTCACGAATGGCGAAACCATTTTCCCTATAAGAAATACTAATGTAAATCCAATTACAGTGGACCCCCGGTTAACGGCCTGCTCCAAACACTAACAATTATGTAAGTGTATTTTTGTAAGTGCTTTTGTAAGTGTATGTTTGGGGGTCCAAAATGACTAATCTAATTTACATTATTCCTTATGTTAATAAATTTGTTCGGTAACAGCACTTGAACAGCATTCTGGAATGAATTATGGCCGTTAACCGGGGGTCCACTGTAATCTGTTTCAGACACCCAAAAGCATTAACAAAAAATAATTTTTTTTAGAGATTAAATAAATATAAAACAAATAAATATAAAACACTAATAAAATGGATAAATGAACATTTAACATCACACCTACCTTTATTGAAGACTTATTAACAAAAAATAATTTTTTTTAGAGATTAAATAAATATAAAACACTAATAAAATGGATAAATGAACATTTAACATCACACTTACCTATATTGAAGACTTATTGGTGTATAACAATAACAAACAATAATAATATTTTATTTCATTCCAAGTTTACATCAAGATTTTGTAATTACAATATAGAATTGAAGTGCAAAGAGAACCACTATCATGCCATGGCATTATGGGCAGACTTAATCAGACTTAATACTAGAGAAATTGATAATTTTGTTATAGTTAAACATAGCTTATGTTTATAGCAGATAATAAGTTTACTCAAAATTACAATCTGAGGATTTTACATTTTGACAAAGTGTTTTGTAAGATGATTATATCAATAGTAAATATTGCAATAATATTATGGGTAAATAACACTGAGCATTGTTGAAAGTAGTTTACAGTATGAGTACAGTGGACCCCCGGATTACGTCATTATTTTGTTCCAGAATGCTGTTCAAGTGCTGTTACTGAACGAATTTGTTCCCATAAGGAATAATGTAAATTAGACTAGTCCTTTTAGACCCCCAAAAATACACTTACAAAAGCACTTACAAAAATACACTTACATAATTGTTCGAGTTTGGAGCAGTACGTAATCCGGGGGGTCCACTATATTTAGTTAGGGTAAATAGGTGGTTTTTGAGAAGAGTCTTAAATTGATGTTCAGGCCAGGTTGTTTTAGTATTTTCTGGTAATGAATTCCAGATTTTGGGGCCCTTTATGTGAATAGAGTTTTTACACTGGGTGATATGGACTCGGGGTATATTAAAAAGTGATCTGTGTCTTATGTTATGGTAATGGGTCCTGTTAAAGTTGGTAAGGAGAATTTTTAGTTGAGTTTTTATATTTGAGTGTAGAGTTCTATGTATGTAGGCACAAGAATAAGTGTGAATGTTCTTTATGGTGAGTAGTTTTAGATTTTTGAATATTGGTGGAGCATGCTGTCTAGAGTGGGAATTTGTTATCATTCTGACTGCAGCCTTTTGCTGGGTTATGAGTGGTCTAAGGTGATTTAATGTTGTAGATCCCCATGCACAAATTCCATAGGTGAGATAAGGGTAGATGAGTGAATGATACAGAGCAAGGAGAGCTGATTGAGGCACATAGTAGCATATCTTTGATAGTATGCCTACTGTCTTTGAGATTTTCTTGGAAATTTGTTGTATGTGTGTTTGGAATTTGAGGCTACTGTTAAGGTGGATTCCTAGGAATTTTTTTTCTGTGAGTCTTGTGATGGGTGATCCATTTAGCGTTATGTTAAGTGGGACATTTGAAGCTCTGTTTAGAAACTGAATGAAATAGGTTTTGTCAGTATTGAGAGTAAGCTTGTTAGTCATCATCCAGGTAGATATTTTCTGTAATTCAGCATTTACTGTGTTGGCCAGTATGACTGGGTTTGGGTGAGAGAAGACATATGTAGTTTTATTATTTTTTATTAACACATCGGCCGATTCCCACCAAGGCAGGGTGGCCCGAAAAAGAAAAACTTTCATCATCATTCACTCCATCACTGTCTTGCCAGAGGGGTGCTTTACACTACAGTTATAAAACTGCAACATTAACACCCCTCCTTCAGAGTGCCGGCACTGTACTTCCCATCTCCAGAACTCAAGTCCGGCCTGCCGGTTTCCCTGAATCCCTTCATAAATGTTACTTTGCTCACACTCCAACAGCACGTCAAGTATTAAAAACCATATGCCTCCATTCACTCCTATCAAATACGCTCACACATGCTTGCTGGAAGTCCAAGCCCCTCGCACACAAAACTTCCTTTACCCCCTCCCTCCAACCTTTCCTAGGCCGACCCCTACCCCGCCTTCCCTCCACTACAGATTTATACACTCTCGAAGTCACTCTGTCTCGTTCCATTCTCTCTACATGTCCAAACCACCTCAACAACCCCTCCTCAGCTCTTTGGACAATCGTTTTGGTAATCCCGCACCTCCTCCTAATTTCCAAACTCCGAATTCTCTGCATTATATTCACACCACACATTGACCTCAGACATGACATCTCCACTGCCTCCAGCCTTCTCCTCGTTACAACATTCATCACCCATGCTTCACACCCATATAACAGCGTTGGTATAACTATACTCTCATACATTCCCTCTTTACTTCCATGGACAAGGTTCTTTGTCTCCACAGACTCCGAAGTGCTCCACTCACCCTTTTCCCTCATCAATTCTATGATTCACCTCATCCTTCATAGACCCATCTGCTGACATGTCCACTCCCAAATATCTGAATACATTCACCTCCTCCATACTCTCTCCTCCAATCTGATATCCAATCTTTCGTCACCTATTCTTTTTGTTATCCTCATCACCTTACTCTTTCCTATATTCACTTTCAATTTTCTTCTTTTACACACCCTACCAAATTCATCCACCAACCTCTGCAACTTCTCTTCAGAATCTCCCAAAAGCACAGTGTCATCAGCAAAAAGCAACTGTGACAACTCCCACTTTGTATTTGCTTCTTTATCTTTTAGCCCAACACCTCTTGCCAAGACCCTCGCATTCACTTCTCTTACAACCCCATCTATAAATATATTGAACATAAATATATGTAGTGTCAGCTGCAAATAATATGGGTTTGAGTAGTTGCGATGCATTTGGTAGGTCATTGATGTAAATGAGGAAGACTAGTGGTCCCAGGACACTTCCTTGTGGGACACCGACTGTAATTTGTTGTGTGGAAGCGTTAGCTCCATTTGTGTACACGTATTGGCTTTTGTTACTAAGGTATGATTTAGGTAGTTGAGTGAGTGCCCTCTTATACCATAGTGTGCTAATTTTGAGAGCAGTAAATCATGGTCAACTGTATCAAAAGCTTTACGTAAATCATTAAAGATTCCCAGTGGGACTTCTTTCTTCTCAAGAGCAGTGTATATTAGTTCTAGCATGTGTATAATAGCATCATTAGTGCTTTTGTTAGTCCTGAATCCAAACTGACAGGGGTTGAGTATGTTGTGTGAGACAAGGTAGGAATAGATCTGCCTATGAATTAATTTTTCAAAGATTTTAGAGAGCAGAGGTAAGTTAGATATTGGTCTATAATTATTCAAGTCTGCCTGATCACCTCCTTTGTGGATTGGGGTGACCCTCGCTATTTTGAGAATTGATGGGAAGGTGGAGGATTCAATGGATTTGTTGAAGAGTGCTGCAATAATTGGTGACAGTACCTGGGAAGCTTTTTTGTACATAAAAGGTGGTAAGCTGTTTATGTCTCCTGCCTTGTTTTTAAGGGTGTTGATGATGATTGAGACTTCTATTGGGTTGGTTGGAGCTAAGAATAGTGTATTTGGGTAGGTATTAGTGAGATAGTCTGATGGACGGGTGTTTGAGCTTGGGATCTTACTCGCTAGATTCCTTCCTATGGTGGAAAAGAAGTCATTAAGTCTGTTTGCTGTTTCAGTTGGTAGGAGTAGGGGTTCATCTGATTTTGTTAATTTGATAGTTTTATTTTTGGATATCTTTTTATTTCCTAGAATTTCAGATAGGGTTTTCCAGGTCTTTTTTATATAACCTTTTATGTTATGTAATCTGTTCTCATAATACAGTTTTTTTGACCTTCTTATCAGGCTGGTAAGGATTGACGAGTAGCGTTTGGATTGGTCTCTGGTTATTTGACCCCTTCTGTACTGTTTTTCATATTGGTTCTTTTTGTTAATGGATTTTAGGGTGCTGGGTGTTAGCCAGGGACTGTTAAATCTCTTAGCTGTGATCTGTTTAGTATTTTTAGTGTAATGCTTGTTATAGAGGTAGTGGTTTTTTTTTTTAGGAAATTCTTAATACATTCATTAGTATCTGAATATGTTTCTATCTCATTATGCCAATCTATGTTTATCATGGCTGTTATAAAGTTATTAACAGCTGCCTCGTTATGTAGTCTGAAAGTAACTTTAGTAGTGTCTTGGGGTAATTTTCCTAGGTTGGTTATGAGAAAGGTAGGGTAGTGGTCTGTGATGTTGTCTGTGATTATGCCTGATTTTAAAGGGGATATAGTGTTAGTCCAGATGTGGTCTAGTAAGGAGATACTGGTCTCAGAGATTCTTGTAGGTTTTGATATTGTTGGTAGCAACAAGCAGTTGCTCATAGTGTTTGTGAATTCAGTAACTTGTGGGTCCTGGTCATGTAGGAGATTTATGTTGAAATCTTCTGTGAGCAGCAAATGGTCTTTGTTCATGTGTGCATCATTTATCAGGTTTCCTAATTTTTCACTAAAGTGGTGAATGTATGACTGTGGTATTCTGTAGATGTTTATCACTGTGAGGGGTTTTTGCAGGTCTTTTGATTTAAATTTAGCTATAATATATTCTCCATGTTCATCCCTTGTGCAAGAGTTATTGATACATTCAAGTTGATCTGTGTAATATATAGCTATTCCACCCCCTCGCTGGTCTGTCCTACAATTGTGTATGGCTGTGTAACCTGGAATGGCATAGACATCTGTAGTACCAGGCTTTAGCCAGGTCTCAGTGAGTGTGATTATTGACATACTGGTCTGTAGGGATTGGAGTAGTGCGGTAAGGTCATCGTAGTGTTTGCTCAAAGATCTTATATTGTAATTAAAGATTGTAGTTATGTTATTGTTGGCTCTGAGTAATGTCTTTGCTTGATCTGCTGTGTAATAATTTCAGTTGCTATTGGATTCATGTAAGTCATTTAATAATAGGTTGATATCAGGATCAATCCTTGTAATCATAAGATTTAGTGTGATTCTATAACTAGACTTAAGAACAATGTATTATGCTAAACTTAATGATACTTGATTAATTAATCTTACTAGTTATTGGATTAACACAATTTTGAACAATACTCAGAGAGATATAGGATATTCTTACAATGTTGATGATTTACTATTTAACTGGCTAAATGAAATGGTTTTGGGAAAAAACATGACTAGTATTAAATTTTTTGGAACAATTATTTGGATTTAATATTGCACTTGTTGTGATTTTAGAGTTTTAAAACAATATAGTAATTGAATGTAAGGAACTATTTAAGAGTATAGAGATTAATTGTACAATAGTAAATAGACTAATAGTAAAAAAAGATTTTAACCCTTTCAGGGGGTTTTTTACGTACTAGTACGGTTACCCCTGGGGTTATTTACCTTTTTTTGTACG
>WNWK01030731.1:0-23277 GCA_009830355.1 Cherax destructor
AAACGTTGTCAATAAAGGATCACATTATACTGCTTATGTGTTTATTTTTCCATTGTGTCGGTATTTTATACCATTTATTTCACATAAGCAGTATAATGTGATCCTTATTGACAACTTGCCACTGGCTTATCGAGTCACGACAGATCTACCTGAAAATGAGTAACATGGAGATATATAGGTACAGTCAGGTGGAGAATGCTGGGTCAGGTGGAGAAAGCTACTTTTAAGACTGTCACATGCAGCTTTCTCCACCTGACCCAGCATTCTCCACCTGACTGTACCCTATATATATCTCCATGTTACTCATTTTCCAGGTAGATCTGTCTGTGACTCGATAAAGCCCACTGCGTGGGCGAAACGTTGTCAATAAAGGATCACATTATACTGCTTATGTGTTTATTTTTCCATTGTGTCGGTATTTTATACCATTTATTTCCATCGAGGTATATAAGTGGAAGATGGGTATTAATAAGGGGGATATAAATAAGGTCTTGAGAATATCTCTCCAAGAGAGAACCCGCAATAATGGATTCAAGTTAGATAAGTTTAGATTTAGAAAGGATATAGGAAAATATTGGTTTAGTAATAGGGTAGTTGATGAGTGGAACAGTCTGCCTAGTAGGGTTATTGAAGCTATGACCTTGGGTAGTTTCAAATTTAGGTTGGATAAATACATGAGTGAGAGGGGTTGGATTTGAGTGGGACTCGCACTTGAGTTAATAGAATCATCAAAGCTTATTTCTTGGGTAGAATTGAAAATTAGGTTGGGCAATTATTCTGTTAGTGGAATGGATTGTGAAGGACCTGCCTAGTATGGGAAAACAGGCCTGCTGCAGTGTTCCTCCTTTCTTATGTTCTTAAGAAAGAGAAGAGGGCCAAGAGCACTACCCTGTGGGACTCCAACAAGAACAGGTTGTGTAGTGAAGTTAACACCATTTGTGTATACATAATGGTTTCTATTGCTAAGATAAGATTTTAAGTAATTGAGAGAGTGTCATGTGACCCCGTAATGTTCAAGATTTAGGTGCAATAGGTCATGGTCAACTGTATCAAATGCTTTTCGTAGCATTTGATACACTATACAGTGTATAATATTATACACTATAATATTATACACTATGGAAAAATAAACACATAAGCAGTATAATGTGATCCTTTATTGACAACGTTTCGCCCACGCAGTGGGCTTTATCGAGTCACAGACAGATCTACCTGGAAAATGAGCAACATGGAGATATATATAGGGTACAGTCAGGTGGAGAATGCTGGGTCAGGTGGAGAAAGCTGCATGTGAGTCTTAAAAGTAGTGTGATAGTTAAAAACATAGTGTGACTTAAAGGACCTGCAGTGTACCATTCTTGAGTTCTAGGTGGGATAGCGTTGAAGAAGTTTCTTGGCAATAGGTTCAGCTATGTTGTAGAAGCCGTTGTTCTGGTTGAAGTTGTTGGATATACAGATGAGTGATGATTCTAGGATTCTTCGGTATTGCGTGTTGTCTTCTCTGGCGATGAGTCTTGCGTTTCTGTAGTTGATTAAATGGTTGTGTAAATTTCGGTGTTGAACACAGGCATTTCTTGAGTCGTCAGATCTGCCTGCGTACTGGTGTTCTGAAATGCGTGTTTGTAGGTCTCTGGATGTTTCGCCAACGTATAATTTGCTGCAGCCATTACAAGGGATTGTGTATACCCCTGCCGTGGATTGAAGCTTTTCCTGTCTGTTACTGGTAATGTCCTTAATGGTGGTGGATGTGGAGGTGGATACTCGGAATGAGGTCTTAGAAAAATGTTGGAAACTTGTTTGGAAATGGAGTTGGTGGGAAGGACTATGTATCTCTTCTCAGCAGTGTCTTCTCTGGGTGTGTTGAAGATGTTTAATGCCCGTCGTCTGCAGTCTCTAATGAAGTGACGAGGATAGTGAAGTTTGGAAAAACTTGTTCAATGAGGGAGCATTCTTCTTCAAGGAACTCACTGCTGCAGATTCTGAGTGCCGCAGGAAAAAGCCTATAATTACACCACGTTTAATTTTGGTGTCGTGGTGAGAGTAGAAGTGGAGAAGATCGTGTTGATTGGTAGGTTTTCGATAGACTTTAAAACGAAGTTCATGGTCAGCTTTGCAGAGAAGAACATCAAGGAAAGGAAGAGTGTTGTCGACTTCTTCTTCTAGTGTAAACTGGATTGATGGCTCAACCTGGTTGAGTTCGTGTTGGAGAGCTTGAACGTTGAAGCGTCTGGGAGTTATGATGAGAATGTCGTCAACATAACGAAGCCAGGTGACAGAAGAGGGAATAATAGTGGAAAATCGCTCGGCTTCCAAATGTTCCATATATAGGTTCGCAAGGACGGCACTAAGTGGCGATCCCATGGGTAGTCCAAAAGTTTGCTGAAAGAGTTGGTTTTCGAAAGAGAAACATGTAAAGCCCACACATAGTTCAACAAGGTCGATGAAATCGCTGGCTGGAAGAGGAAGATCAAGCGAGTCGTCAATTTTCCTGCGCAAGAGATCGATAGCTTGTGTAGTAGGTACTTTGGTGAATAGGGATGTTACATCAAGGCTGGAGAGTTTCTTGTTTCTGATGTTGATGTTGCGAATGCGATTGAGAAGGTCACCAGAGTGTTTGAGATGTGCTGGACTGATGGTGCCCAAAAGTTTGGAGAGGTGTTTAGCGAGAATTCCTGAGATTTGGTGGGGAGCACTGCCTATTCCCGAGGATATGGGCCTCAATGGGATACTTCACTATCCTCGTCACTTCATTAGAGACTGCAGACGACGGGCATTAAACATCTTCAACACACCCAGAGAAGACACTGCTGAGAAGAGATACATAGTCCTTCCCACCAACTCCATTTCCAAACAAGTTTCCAACATTTTTTCTAAGACCTCATTCCGAGTATCCACCTCCACATCCACCACCATTAAGGACATTACCAGTAACAGACAGGAAAAGCTTCAATCCACGGCAGGGGTATACACAATCCCTTGTAATGGCTGCAGCAAATTATACGTTGGCGAAACATCCAGAGACCTACAAACACGCATTTCAGAACACCAGTACGCAGGCAGATCTGACGACTCAAGAAATGCCTGTGTTCAACACCGAAATTTACACAACCATTTAATCAACTACAGAAACGCAAGACTCATCGCCAGAGAAGACAACACGCAATACCGAAGAATCCTAGAATCATCACTCATCTGTATATCCAACAACTTCAACCAGAACAACGGCTTCTACAACATAGCTGAACCTATTGCCAAGAAACTTCTTCAACGCTATCCCACCTAGAACTCAAGAATGGTACACTGCAGGTCCTTTAAGTCACACTATGTTTTTAACTATCACACTACTTTTAAGACTCACATGCAGCTTTCTCCACCTGACCCAGCATTCTCCACCTGACTGTACCCTATATATATCTCCATGTTGCTCATTTTCCAGGTAGATCTGTCTGTGACTCGATAAAGCCCACTGCGTGGGCGAAACGTTGTCAATAAAGGATCACATTATACTGCTTATGTGTTTATTTTTCCATTGTGTCGGTATTTTATACCATTTACTTCCATTATACACTATACAGTGTATAATACACTCTACAGTGTATAATACACTCTACAGTGTATAATACACTCTACAGTGTATAATACACTATACAGTGTATAATACACCATACAGTGTATAATACACCATACAGTGTATAATACACTACATTGTATAATACACCATACAGTGTATAATACACTATACAGTGTATAATACACTGTACAGGGTGTATAATACCCCTGGAATTCTCTCCAGGTAGATACAGTGTATAATACACTGTACAGGGTGTATAATACACTATACAGGGTGTATAATACACTATACAGGGTGTATAATACACTATATACAGTGTATAATACACTATACAGTGTATAATACACTATGCAGTGTATAATACACTATACATTGTATAATATACTATACAGTGTATAATACGCTGTACACAGTGTATAATACACTATATTGTATAAACTAATACAGGGAATGTATAAAACAGTTGATAAATAAGGAGTTAGAGTGAACTTGGAGTATAATACACCAACTAGGGTATATTATAGAGAGTATGTGATACAATATACACTATACATAGTGTATAATACACAATATTGTATAAGCTAATACAGGGAATGTATAAAACAGTTGATAAATAGGGAGTAAGAGTGAACTTGGAGTATAAGCGAGCAATGGCCGCCTAGGGGAGGACAAAATATGGTAGAATTTAACATTTTTGTGCGAAATGTTGCGAAAACTGCGCGAGAAAATCACGGAGGAGGTGCAACAGACTTCCCTGCGGCTGCCTGCGTCCGTGCAGCAGTCTGTGCAGCAGCTGACGCAGGTACCTGTGCCACAGAGGCCAGAAATATGTACCCCCAACACCTGGCTCCAAGACCTGCCATTGTTATAACATTATTTAGGTGACTCACCTAGGTACTGCTAGGTGACTCACCTAGGTACCTAGCTAGGTAACTCACCTAGGTACATAGCTAGGTAACTCACCTAGGTACTTCTAGGTAACACCAGGGTTCCTAGGTGACTCACCTAGGTACCTAGCTAGGTGACTCACCTAGGTACCTAGCTAGGTGACTCACCTAGGTACCTAACTAGGTAGTGATGGTACCTAGTTACTGTTAGATGAAGTGTTAAATGACTCACCTAGGTACCTAGTTACTGCTAGGTGACTCGGGTACATAGCTAGGTGAAGTGTTAAATGACTCACCAAGTTACTGCTAGGTGACTCGGGTACCTAGCTAGATGAAGTGTTAGGTGACACCTAGGTACCTAGTTACTGCTAGGTGAATATGACCTGTGCCGGGTATTTAACCCAGGTCCCTTGCCCACATGACCCCAAAACAGCTACCAACTGAGCCATGAAGGTCAGGTCACTACACCAATCCAGGATACATCTCTGGGACCTTGTTATTGTCTAGACTAGAACAATAGTAAACCATTAGGGTCTAGTGCTCTCTACTATGGGGTTGGGAACCTTTCCCTTCTATTGTTATACTAGAATTATTCTTATTCTTATTTGATGATTATTGTTTCATTTTTTATTTTTGTATTAATATATTATTATTATTGTCATTTTTTATTATTATTAATTTTGTTGTTACATTATTTTATCAAGAACTGCAAGAAGCCCCTATCACGTGCCCTTAACATCCTATGGAGAGGGAGCATGGACACTGGGGTCGTCCCGCAGTTACTAAAAACAACAGATATAGCCCCACTCCACAAAGGCGGCAGTAAAGCAATAGCAAAGAACTACAGACCAATAGCGCTAACGTCCCATATCATAAAAATCTTTGAAAGGGTTCTAAGAAGCAAGATCGCCACTCATCTAGATACCCATCAATTACACAACCCAGGGCAGCATGGGTTTAGAGCAGGCCGCTCCTGTCTGTCCCAACTACTGGACCACTACGACAAGGTCCTGGATGCTCTAGAAGACAAACAAGTGTGACCATGGTGTAACAGCACACAAAATGCGTGATAAAGGAATAACAGGAAAAGTTGGTAGATAGATCTATAATTTCTTAACAAACAGAACACAAAGAGTAGTAGAAAACAGAGTAAAGTCTGAGGCGGCTACAGTGAAAAGCTCTGTTCCTCAAGGCACAGTACTCGCTCCCATCTTGTTCCTCATCCTCATATCTGACATAGACAGGGATGTAAGCCACAGTGCTGTGTCTTCCTTTGCAGATGACACCCGAATTTGCATGACAGTATCCTCCATTGAAGACACTGCAAGACTCCAGGCAGACATCAACCAAATCTTTAAATGGGCCGCAGAAAACAATATGAAATTCAATGATGAGAAATTTCAATTACTCCGATACGGAAAACGTGAGGAAATTAAAACTACATTGGAATATAAAACAAATTCTAATCACACAATAGAGCGAAAAACTAATGTAAAAGACCCAGGAGTGATAATGTCAGAAGATCTTCAAAGACCATAACATCTGCTAGAAAAATGAGAGGATGGATAATGAGAACCTTCAAAACTAGGGATGCCAAGCCCATGATGACTCTTCAGGTTGCTTGTTCTATCTAGGCTGGAATATTGCTGCACACTAACAGCACCTTTCAAGGCAGGTGAAATTGGTGACCCAGAAAATGTACAGAGAACCTTCATGGCACACATAACTGCGATAAAACACCTCAATTACTGGGAATGCTTGAAGTTCCTAAACCTGTACTCCCTAGAATGCAGGGATTAGTATCAAACTTGCACACGAAAATCACTTCCTATGAAAGCAAAAGACTCAGCAGACTATGCAACATTCCCCCAATGAAAAGCAGGGGTGCCAATAGCACGATAAGAGACAACACAATAAGTGTCTGGGGCCCAAGACTGTTCAGCTGTCTCCTAGCATACATAAGGGGGATTTCCAACAAACCCCTGGCTGTCTTCAAGCAGGCACTGGACAGGCACCTAAAGTCAGTACCTGACCAGCCGGGTTGTGGTTCGTACGTCGGTTTGCGTGCGGCCAACAGTAACAGCCTGGTTGATCAGGCTCTGATCCACCATGAGGCCTGGTCACAGACCGGGCCATGGGGGCGTTGACCCCCGAAACCCTCTCCAGGTATACTCCAGGTTTTATTATTATTATTATTATTTTTATTTTTATTACAAACAAACAAAACAAACAAACAAATTTTATTTCATTGCAGGTTACATGGGTATCGGAAGTTACAATGTAAATTGAGTGCAAGGAGAGCCACTGACATGCCATGGCATTAGGGGCAGCTTATTCTAGTCCTTAAAAACTATGTACTTAATATTAGAGAAATTTATTGAGTTTATTCTAGTTAAAAATTATTTTCAAAATTACAATATGATGAAACTTTACTGTTTAAATTTTTATATGATGATATTAGATCTTAGATTGTTACAGGTGTTAAGATTCTTGAATGATAATATGGAATTGAGATTATCTTAAGGAAAATAACATTGAGCATTTTTGACATTAACTTATAATATGAGTAGGGGGTAACATAATAGTAACATATTATTAAAAATTGAGATTATCGTATAGGAAAGTAACAATGAGCATTTTCAAAGTAGTTTATAGCATGATCATTTAGGTTTGGGTGAGTAGGTGGTTTTGAGTTGAGTCTTAAATTGATTATCAGACAAGATTATCTTAATATTTACTGGTAATGAATTCCAGATTCTGGGGCCCTTTATGTGCATAGAATTTTTACATAGGTTGATATGAACACGGGTATATCAAAAAGTGATCTGTGTCGTGTGTTGTGGTCATGGGTCCTATTAAAGTTGGTGAGGAGAGTTTTGAGCAGAGGGTTTATATTAGAGTGTAAAGTTTTATATATGTAGTAGGCACAAGAGTAAGTATGAATGTTCTTTACGGTGAGTAGTTTGAGACTTTTGAATATTGGTGGAGTATGCTGTCTAGAGTGGGAATTTGTTATCATTCTGACTGCGGCCTTTTGTTGTGTTATGAGTGGTCTAAGGTGATTTAACGTTGTTGATCCCCATGCACAGATTCCATAGGTGAGATACGGGTAGATAAGTGAATGATATAGTGCAAGGAGAGCTGATTGAGGTACATAATAGCGTATCTTTGATAATATGCCTACTGTCTTCGAGATTTTCTTGGAAATTTGTTGTATATGTGTTTGGAATTTAAGGCTACTGTCAAGGTGGATTCCTAGGAATTTTCCCTCTGTGAGTCTTGTGATGGGTGTACCATTAAGTGTTATGTTAAGTGGAACATTTGTGACTTTGCTTCCAAACTGTATGAAGTAGGTCTTGTCAGTATTGAGAGTAAGCTTGTTAGTCGTCATCCATGTTGATATTTTCTGTAATTCGGCATTAACAGTGTTGGCCAGTATAACTGGATTTGGGTGAGAGAAGACATATGTTGTGTCATCTGCAAATAAAATGGGTTTGAGTAGTTGTGATGCATTCGGTAGGTCATTTATGTAAATGAGGAATAGGAGTGGCCCCAGGACACTTCCTTGAGGGACTCCGACTGTAATTGGTTGTGTGGAAGAGTTCTCTCCATTTGTGTACACGTATTGGCTTCTGTTGGTGAGGTATGATTTTAGGTAGTTGAGTGGGTGCCCCCTTATACCATAGTGTGCTAATTTTGTGAGCAGTAAATCATGGTCGACTGTATCAAAAGCTTTGCGGAGATCAATGAAGATTCCCAGTGGGACTTCTTTTTTCTCAAGTGCTGTATATATCAACCTCGGTTGTCAAATTTAATTCGTTCCAGATGTCGGTTCGACGACCAAAATGGACGACAACCAAAGCAATTTTTCCCATAAAGAATTATGTAAATATAATTAATGTGTTCCAGAACCCAAATGACAGTAATAATAATTGATTAAAAATGTACTAATTACTATACATAAAACTAAAAAATGAATACTAAAAGAAACTTTAACTGGAATACTATACAGTAAATGAAACTTTAACTGCCTCTTTCCTGTCAGAGGAGGAGGTACGTTACTGCTGGAGGTGGTGGAGAGGAGGAGGTACGTTACTGCTGGAGGTGGTGGAGAGGAGGAGGTACGTTACTGCTGGAGGTGGTGGAGAGGAGGAGGTACGTTATTGCTGGAGGTGGTGGAGAGGAGGAGGTACGTTACTGCTGGAGGTGGTGGAGAGGAGGAGGTACGTTACTGCTGGAGGTGGTGGAGAGGAGGTACGTTACTACTGGAGGTGGTGGAGAGGAGGAGGTACGTTACTGCTGGAGGTGGTGGAGAGGTGGTATGTTACTGCTTGAGGTGGTGGAGAGGAGGTGGTATGTTACTGCTGGAGGTGGAGGAGAGGAGGTGGTATGTTACTGCTGGAGGTGGAGGAGAGGAGGTGGTATGTTACTGCTGGAGGTGGAGGAGAGGAGGTGGTAAGTTACTGCTGGAGGTGGAGAGGAGATGGTATGTTACTGCTGGAGGTGGTGGAGGGGAGGTGGTATGTTACTGCTGTAGGTGGTGGAGGGGAGGTGGTATGTTACTGCTGGAGGTGGAGGAGAGGAGGTGGTATGTTACTGCTGGAGGTGGGGGAGGAGGAGGTATGTTGCTGTTGGAGGTGGTATGTTACTGCAGGAGGTGGTATGTTACTGCTGGAGGTGGTGGAGAGGAGGTGGTATGTTACTGCTGGAGGTGGTGGAGAGGAGGTGGTATGTTACTGCTGGTGGTGGTGGAGAGGAGGTGGTATGTTACTGTTGGTGTTGGTGGAGAGGAGGTGGTATGTTACTGCTGGAGGTGGTGGAGAGGAGGTGGTATGTTACTGCTGGTGGTGGTGGAGAGGAGGTGGTATGTTACTGCTTGGAAGGAGAATCACCTTCTATTAATATGTCAGGAAACTGGCCTGGTGTTATTTCTCTTCTTTGTCTCTTTTCACCACTAACTCCTTGTTCTGGCTCACTTGTTCTTTGTCTCACTAAAAACCTGTCCAGTGAGGTTTGTTTCTGGATCCGTTTTAACACTTGTCTAAATTGAGCCATTACACTGTCATTCTACATGTTAGAGATGGATGGCCACTGCTTTGTCTGGATGGTATTTTTCAGCAAACTCCTGCACTTCACACCATTTAGCACACATCTTCTTGACAAGTGCAATGGGCACATCATCCCTTCCCTCCTCTTCCTCTGATGACAGCTCCTCCACTGCAATCTGTTGCTGTTCCTTCTGAAGGTCTACAAGTTCTTCTGTGGTAAGTTCAGTTCTGTGCTCCTCCACCAACTCCTCCACATCATCTTCAGTCACCTCTAGGCCCAAGATCTTTCCCAGGGACACAATGTTCTCTACTGGCTCAGGCTCATCTTCAAAGCCTTCAAAATCCCTGGCTGCCACAAAGTCAGGCCACAATTTCTTCCATGCTGAATGCATTGTCCTGGAAGACACATACCCCAGTCTTTGTCTATAAGCCTCAAGCAGGTAAGGATATTGAAATGGTTTTTCCAGCACTCCCTGAGGGTTAAATTTGTTTCTGAAGTGATTTCAAAGCACCTTTCAGAAAGTTCTTTGGTGTAGAGTTTCTTGAAGTTAGAAATGACCTGCTGGATGAGAGGAATGGTGTTAGAACTTCACAGTTATAAAACTGAACTTGTTCTCCAAGCTTGGAGGATGAGCAGGAGCATTATCCATAAGTAAAAGTGCGCTCACTGCCAATTGTTTTTTTAATGAGGTACTTTTTGACACTGGGAGCAAAGACCTCATGAACCCACTCAATAAAAAAATGTCTTGTTACCCAAGCTTTCGTGTTGGCTCTCCACATTACAGCCAATTTGTTTTTCATCACATTGTTCTTCTTAAAAATTCATGGATTTATGGAATGATAAGCAAGTAAGGGCTTCAATTTCAAGTTCCCACTTGCATTACCACACAGTATCAGAGTGAGCCTGTGTTTCATTGGCTTGTGTTTTGGCACTGACTTTCTCTTCAGTTATGTAGTTCCTTTTGGGCATTTTCTTCCAGAAGACGCATGTCTCATCACAATTAAACACTTGTTGGGGGACAAACCCCTCACCCTCTACTCTTGGAATTGAATAACACTTTTCAACAGCCACTTTGTCAGCACTGGCAGCCTTCCCATGCCTAGCCACACTATGAATGCCGCTTCTTTTCTTAAAATTATCAAATCAATCCCTACTAGCCTTGAAGGATTGAGTTTCATCACTTGTTCAGGGTTTTTATTTCAGGAGGTCATCGTGGAACTGTCTCGGTGTTTCACAAATAATGGCCTCTGAAACACTATCACCGTGTAACTGTTTTTCGTTTATCCAAATCAACAAGAGTTTTTTTCAACCTCCTCAGTAATTTGTGGCCTTTGCTATGATATCACTTTTGTGCCTTTTGCAAGGTCAGCTGCTTTAATTGTTTCCCTTTGGCCCAGTATCGTCTTAGTGGTAGACTTTGATTTACCAAAAAGTTTAGTTATATCAGCCACACACAGCCTGTCTTCTTCATACTTTTTAATAATTTTTTTTTTAATCTCAACAATGCTTCTTAGAACTTTTCTTTTTTATTTTATCTTTTTATTCTTCTTTTGGACCCATGGTGGTTTATCTCCCAATAAAAAAAAAAATTGCACCAAAATCACAAAATAGCCAAAAAAGTTCAAAACATGCACAACAAAAGCTCAAGAGATGTTTACAGTGAGTTAGTGAGCGCGTTTGTGTCGTCGGTCGACAACCAAGAGAACATACGAAAACCAGGACATATTTTTCTCGAATTACTCATTTGAAAACTTATTTGTTTGACATTGCAGTCGACAACTGAGGTTCCACTGTATTACTATTATTATTTGTATTATTGTTATTTTTATTGATATTATTATTAATATTATTACTAATATGATTATATATTTTATTTTAAAATTGTTTTTAATTTTATTATTAATTATTATTATATTGTATACAGGTCTGTATTAATAATAATACTAATAATAATATTCTTACAGTAAAGGTCACCAGGGCACCAGTAAGGTCACAGTAGTAAAGTCATCACTGTGACCTTACGTATTTGAGTTATGCTGGTGGGTAATTTACACGATGATAATTGTAGATGTTATGAATGAAAAGAAGCTGGATGTCCTGGCTTTAAGTGAGACAAAGATGAAGGGGGTAGGGGGTAGGAGAGTTTTAGTGGGGAGAAATAAATGGGATTAGGTCAGGAGTTTCAAATAGAGTTAGAGCTAAAGAAGGAGTGGCAATAATGTTGAATAATCAGTTATGGCAGGTAAAGAGGGAGTATAAATGCTTAAATTCAAGGATTATGTGGAGTAAAATAAAAGTTGGATGTGAAAAGTGGGTTATAGTAAGTGTTTATGCATCTGGAGAAGAGAGAAGTGTAGAGGAGAGAGAGATATTTTTTGGAAATGTTGAGTGAGTGCGTGGGGAGTTTTGAACCAAATGAGAGAGTACTTGTGGTTGGGGATCTCAATGCTAAAGTGAGTAAAAATGTTATGGAGGGAGTAGTAGGTAACTTTGGGGTGCAAGGGGTAAATGTAAATGGGGAACCATTAATAGAGCTAAGTGTAGAAAGAGTTTTGGTAATAAGTAATACAGTGGTACCTCGAGTTACGATGGTCCCCAAAATCGCCCTTTTATGTAAGTTTATTTTTTTAAATGCTTTTGTAAGTATATTTTTGGGGGTGTAAAAGGACTAGTCTATTTTACATTATTCCTTATGGGGTTAAATTCGTTTGGTATTGGCACTTGAACAGCATTCTTGAACAAAAAAATATCGTAACTCGAGGTACCACTGTACATATTTTATGAAAAAGAAGATAAATAAGTATACAAGGTATGATATAGCACGTAATGAAAGTAGTTTGTTAGATTATGTATTTGTGGATAAAAGGTTGATGGGTAGGCTTCAGGATGTACATGTTTATAGAGGGGCAACGAATATATCGGATCATTATTTAGTTGTAGCTACAGTTAGAGTAAAAGGTAGATGGGACAAAAAAAAAAATGGCAACAGTAAGTAAGAGAGAGGTAAAAGTGTATAAACTAAGGGAGGAGGTAGTTAGGTGAGATATAAGCAACTATTGGCAGAAAGGTGGGCTAGTGCAAGTAGGAGTAGGGGGGAGGGGTTGAAGAGAGTTGGGATAGTTTTAAAAATGCAGTATTAGAATGTGGGGCAGAAGTTTGTGGCTATAGGAGGGTGGGTGCAGGAGGAAAGAGGAGTGAGTGGTAGAATGAAGAAGTAAAGGGTGTGAAAAAAGAGAAAAAGGTAGTTTATGAGAGGATTTTACAAAACAGAAGTGTTAATAGAAGAGCAAAGTATATGGAGAGTAAAAGAAGGGTGAAGAGAGTGGTGAGAGAGTGCAAAAGGAGAGCAGATGAAAGAGTGGGAGAGGCTCTGTCAAGAAATTTTGCTGAAAACAAGAAAAATTTTTGGAGTGAGATAAACAAGGTAAGAAAGCCTAGGGAACGAATGGATTTGTCAGTTAAAACCAGAGTAGGGGAGTTAGTAGATGGGGAGCTGGAGGTATTGGGTAGATGGCGGGAATATTTTGTGGAACTTTTAAATGTTGATGAAAAAAGGGAGGCGGTAATTTCATGCACTGGCCAGGGAGGTACAACATCGTTTAGGAGTGAAGAAGAGCAGGATGTGAGTATGGGGGAGGAGCGTGAGGCATTACGTAAAATGAAAGGGGGTAAAGCAGCTGGAACTGACGGGATCATGACAGAAATGTTAAAAGCAGGGGGGGATACAGTGTTGGAGTGGTTGGTATTTTTATTTAATAAATGTATGAAAGAGGGGAAGGTACCTAGGGATTGGCAGAGAGCATGTATAGTTCCTTTTTATAAAGGGAAGGGGGATAAAAGAGGGGTGAGTATACCAGGTATAGTGTATGGCAGGGTTATTATTGAAAGAATTAGAGGTAAGACAGAGAGTAGGATTGCAGATGAGCAAGGAGGCTTTAGAGTGGGTAGGGGATGTGTAGATCAAGTGTTTACAGTGAAGCATATATGTGAACAGTATTTAGATAAAGGTAGAGAAGTTTTCATTGCATTTATGGATTTAGAAAAGGCATGTGATAGAGTGAATAGGGGAGCAATGTGGCAAATGTTGCAAGTGTATGGAATAGGTAGTAAGTTACTGAAGGCTGTAAAGAGTTTTTATGAGGATAGTGAGGCTCAGGTTAGGGTGTGTAGGAGAGAGGGAGATTACTTCCCTGTAAAAGTAGGTCTTAGACAGGGATGTGTAATGTCACCATGGTTGTTTAATATATTTATAGATGGGTTGTAAAAGAAGTAAATGCTAGGGCGTTGGGGAGAGGGGTGGCATTAAATTATGGGGAATTAAATGCAAAATGGGAGTTGACACAGTTACTTTTTGCTGATGATACTGTGCTTATGGGAGATTCTAAAGAAAAGTTGCAAAGGTTAGTGGATGAGTTTGGGAGGGTGTGTAAAGGTAGAAAGTTGAAAGCGACCATAGATAAGTGTAAGGTGATGAGGGTATTAAACGATTTAAATAAAGAAAAATTGGATATCACATTGGAGAGAGGGATTATGGAAGTACAGTGGACCCCCGGTGTTCGTCCATTTTTCGTAACAGAATGCTGTTCAAGTGCCATTACCAACCGAATTTATTCCCTTAAGAAATAATGTAAAGTAGACTAGTCCTTTTAGACCCCCAAAACTACACTTATAAAAGCATTTAAAAAAATACACTTACATAAAAGGGCGTGTTTTGAGCAGGACGAACACCGGGGGTCCACTGTAAATGTTATCAGATATTTGGGAATTGATGTGTCAGCGGATGGGTTTATGAAGGATGAGGTTAACCATAGAATTGATGAAGGAAAAAAGGTGAGTGGTGCGTTGAGGTATCTGTGGAGACAAAAAACGTTATCCATGGAGGCAAAGGGAATGTACGAAAGTATAGTGGTACCAACACTCTTATATGGGTGTGAAGCATGGGTTGTAAATGCGGCAGCGAGGAGGCAGCTGGAGGCAGTGGAGATATCCTGTCTAAGGGCAATGTGTGGTGTAAATATTATGCAAAAAATTCAGAGTGTGGAAATTAGGAGAAGGTGTGGAGTTACTAAAAGTATTTGTTAAAGGGCTGAAGAGGGGTTGTTGAGGTGGTTTGGTCATTTAGAGAGAATGGATCAAAGAATGACTTGGAGAGTGTATAAATATGTAGGGGTCGTCCTCGAAAATGTTGGCGGGAGGGGGTAAATGAGGTTTTATGGGCAAGGGGCTTGGACTTCCAGCAAGCATGTGTGAGCGTGTTAGATAGGAGTGAATAGAGATGAATGGTTTTTGGGACCTGACGAGCTGTTGGAGTGTGAGCAGGGTAACATTTTGTTAAGGGATTCAGGGAAACCAGTTAATTGATTTAGTTGGACTTGAGTCCTGGAAATGGGAAGTACAATGCCTGCACTTTAAAGGATGGGTCTGGGATAGTGACAGCTGGGAGGGACTTATTCTCAGCTGTGTATCTGAGCGCTTCTGCAAAGACAGTGATTATGTATGAGTGTGGTGAAAGTGTTGAATGATGATGAAAGTATTTTCTTTTTGGGGATTTTCTTTCTTTTTGGGTCACCCTGCCTCGGTGGGAGACGGCCGACTTGTTGAAAAAAAAAATTGTACTTATTACCTAAATAAACTTACTTAGTTACTTTGTTACTTGCTTAGTTATTTACCTGCTGCTGGTTTTCCGCAGAAGTCTGATTTGGACCCGGGGCGACGACCCCAGGCTGGCGCCAGCGACTCCAGCGACCTTGTAAGGGTGTCTCTTTATGATGATGATGTTGCAGGTTGCAAGGCTTTGTAGTGGTGGTGGTTGCCGTCGCTCTGGGCATAATGCACAGTTGTTTGGTGGTGGTGGTACTCTTGGTGGTGGTGGTGGTACTCTTGGTGGTGGTTGTGGTGGTAGCAGTAGCAGTAGTAGTTGTCAGAAATTATGTGCATGAATTTCACCAACATAACTGGGTGGGTGTCATTTTACTTCACCATGAGCAGTAACAACTTGGTTGATCAGTCCCTGATCCACCACGTGGGCGGTAACCCCAAAACCCTTTCCAGGTGTGAGCTAAGCTCACTCAGATAAGCTGTGAGGGGTAAATTTGGGCCTATACAGGCCCTCCTCACTTAACGACCTAATTCCGTTCCTAAGAGTAGGTAGTTAAGCAAATTGGCAGTTAAGTGAGGAGCTGCCCCTTACTGATATTTCAAGCATACTGTGGGTTTGTGTCAACCATCTTTAGATATTGTTTTAATGTCACCTTTGCACCATTTATGACATTTTTAGTATACAGTGGACCCCTGAGTTTCGTAAAAACTTCACTCCTGAAGTCTGCTCAAGTGCCATTACCGAACGAATTTACTCCCTTAAGGAAAAATGTCACGTAGGTTAGTCTATTTCAGACCCCCAAAAATACTTTTTCACAAGCACTGACAATATTATACTTACATAAATGTACGATTTCCGGGGTTTACGAAACTCGGGGGTCCACTGTATTTTGAAATGTTGATTCAGTAGTGTACTGTATGCTCAAATGCACATTACTTAAGTTTGCATACTGGTCAGAGAGCTGGTAGTACAGTGGACCCCCGGTTTTCGTACTGCTCCAAACTCGAACAATTATGTAAGTGTATTTTTGTAAGAGCTTTTGTAAGTGTATTTTTGGGGGTCTAAAAGGACTAATCTAATTCACATTATTCCTTATGGGAACAAATTCGTTTGGTAACGGCACCTGAACAGCATTCTGGTACGAATTAATTATGAAAACCAGAGGTCCACTGTATGTCCGACCGGTCATTAAACAGATAGGTCATTAAGTGAGGAGTGACTGCATACGTATAAGAGAAAGGGTCTCTGGTGTGCGTCCAAGTCCTGCCTCATGCAGTGCATGATGGGAAAATTTTTTTTTCAGTAGATTCTCGTATAAATTAACAGTCAATTCTCATATAAATTGACAGTCATCTGTACGCTTGGATCTTTTACAAGGCTTCTAAACATAATATGATTTTATGGCAAATGCCATTGAATAAGTTGTTACAAACCTGGGCCTTTCTAGGGCCTGTTCAGCCCAGGCCAGTAACAATGTAACAAGAACTTAACTTCAAGTTACCAAAGAAATGAAAAGGGATCAAGAGGAACGAAATAATCACAATAACTCTTTCTGGTTTTTATTAACTTAATAATCCGTAGAAAGCTTTATATAAAATATTTAAAATGATGTCATCATGAAACAATATTTACAGACAAGTTTATCTTAAGTTCACTTATTAATGAAGGGTGCAACATTCGATCTTCTTTCTCATCTATTACACTAAATGGCTCTAAAATTGCAAGACGTTCTATTCACTTAACATATTACTTGACTCTTCACACTGAGTCGAAAAGCATAACACTTATTTGTTAATCCATTATCACCGTAATGTATCTAGAACGTAGACTATTCACACTCTTAATTAATAACCACTTTCAGAGCAATAAATGGAATAGAAATGTTTTCGCACTTAAAGAAGTTTTCCATTGAATCCGTTTCCAAGGACATACACTCAGTCGTCTTTTAAGACTGTCGCTCAAACTCATTTCTACTAAATCTAGAGGAAAACTCTAGCGTCTGCAATACAGCAAACACACGCTCTCTTACTACGAGCGCCATTAGAGACATATTCCAAAGTCTCCACAGTTGCAACACACTCGCTCTTGATGTGAGCGCCATTAGAGACATATTCCAAAGTCTCCACAACTGCACAACACTCACTCTTGCTGTGAGCGCCATTAGAGACATATTCCAAAGTCTCACTTACTACAGCTCACTCACTTGCTTGCTTGCTTTGAGCGGCAACAGAGACGAACCTCAGCGTCTCACTACAGCGCACTCACTTGCTTTGAGCGGCAACATAGACGAATCTCAGCGTCTCACTTACTACAGCGCACTCACTTGCTTTGAGCGGCAACAGAGACGATCCTCAGCGTCTCACTACAGCGCACTCACTTGCTTTGAGCGGCAACAGAGACAAACACCACTCAAGGTGCTGGAGGCTCACACAGGAACCTCACAAAGGTCAGAAGAATAAATGCAAGGTGCTTCTCAGGAAAAGTGAGAGGACAGTTCTCACCATGAAAGTCTCACTGAGGACTGAATGTTCACTGACGGATCATTGACTGATCACTGACTGTTATCGATGATGACTGATGACATCTGACTGATCACGACAGATCACTGCTTGCTGACTCGTTGACTCAGAATACTCTCTGGTCTCTTCGACTCGCTGAATAGATACTGACAGCTGTGTAGGTGGCCCCCTCTGTACGATGACGTGGTAAGGCGGGAATTCTGACCTGTAACGGCGGATGGATAGTTAACTACGTCACATAAACCCTACCTAGATGTACAGGAGACTACCTTGCCAATATAAGCTATTTCATAATAATGTCAAAGAGCATTTTACTGCCGTATGCTCAAGTATATAATGATGGGAAAGTGAGTCCGTAACACCTCCCCTCACAACCACAGGTCGCACCAAGAACTTTAATATAGGGAAGTATCGTCACGGAGCTTGTGGAGGCGGCCAAAGATGCGATGGCAGCTCGTATATACCATTTGTAGCATCGCAGCTCTGCACTCCAAGGTATGTTGAGACAATCCACTACTTCCGGATACGATGTAGAAACAAAGAACATCATTAAAGAATATTCACAAATAAATTTGTCAAAATTTATAAACTAACAGAGATAAACTCTTCTTTAGCAAAGTCAAGTTTGGTGACTGGCTCATATAGTAAGCCTCAACATCACGGTAAGTTTTGTACAAATGTAAAACGTTGAAACAGACCACTGACGGTGATGTCCACCGCATCTTGTCCAACTCAACATAGCAGGAACAGCAGAAGTCTTGAGTCAGTCTTAGGATTATCATTACAGAGTACCTTACTAGCTTCATAGACGAATAATGTCGCCTAGTCAACACCAGCACTTTCTTCAAAGCACTGAAGAAGCGAAGGGTCCGGTAGCGGAGCTCACACACTGCTCCGAAACCAGAAAAGAAGTCAAGAGGTTGTGACACCTCAGACATTACCTCATGAAGTTCTTTTCAGAAATAATTTTTTATCCAGCAAAATCTTGAACACTAAAAGTTGACACTAGTAGATTACGATGAACATATAAACACTAGATCAGTCAAAACTCTCTACCAGTGAAGACTGAAGTCGGCGAGAGAGTCAGCTTGACACAGTAGATACACCATGAACATAACAAATGTCAATCAAAACTCAGTGAACTGAATCGGCGAAGAACTTGACAGTAGATACATCGTGAACATATAATTCACATGTCAATCAACGCTAGCTCGATGAAGTATACTGAAGTCAGAGAAACAGTCAGGGTGATTTGAACAGTCGGCTAAGCATCAACTGCCGAGCTTTTATACAAACGGGCCCAAACTGTGAGCCAGACACTGTTGAACAGTGGCACGTGGCAACCAAGAACACGGCGCCAACACAGCGATGAACACAGACGAGGGTGATGAAATACTAACAGAAGAAGAAAGTCAGGGGGACAGCGTTGCCTCTCACACATACGCCCTTACCTTCATATCATCAATATTCTGAAACTTTTCACGTACATGCAGCATATAGCCATTTTCTACTAAGAGACTCACCATATACCAATCTGGCGGAAGTACCAGCAGACCTCTGCTCAGGGACTAGTTTGTCAGGCTAGTATGTCAGAAGGGCGCTGACTTATACTCATGACACTGCTCCACCAGTGTCATCCGCACCAGACTTACAAGGCAGAACCGTCAATCAAGTTCTGCTCCAATACTCACCAGTTTAGTGGAAAAATAAGCAGACGTCTGCTCAGGGACTAGTTTGTCAGACTAGTATGTCAGACGGATGCAGACTTCTGCTCAGGGACTAGCTTATTAAACAGGGGCTAGTGTGTCAAAAGTATACCAACTTTTGCTCAGGGACTAGCTTGTAATATAGAGGCTAGTGTGTCAGAAGTATAAGCTGACTCCTGCTCAGGGACTAACTTGTACTATAGAGGCTAGTGTCAGAAGGGTACCAACTTCTGCTCAGGGACTAGCTTGTAGCATAGAGGCTAGTGTGTCAGGAGGCGAAGGCAGGTTCCTGCTCAGGGACTAGTTTGTACTATAGAGGCTAGTGTGTCAGAAGTATACGACTTTCTGCTCAGGGACTAGCTTGTAGCATAGAGACTAGTTGTCAGGAAGCGAAGGAGGCCCTGCTCAGGGACTATTTGTACTATAGGGGGCTAGTGTGTCAGAAGTATACCTCTGACACACTAGCCCTCTATATTCAAGCTAGTCCCTGAGCAAAAGTTGGTATACTTTTGACACACTAGCCCCTGTTTAATAAGCTAGTCCCTGAGCAGAAGCCTGCATCCGTCTGACATACTAGTCTGACAAAATAGTCCCTGAGCAGACGTCTGCTTATTTTTCCACTAAACTGGTGAGTATTGGAGCAGAACTTGATTGAGATTTCTCTTTACAGATTGCCATACTATTTCTTAAGCTCATCCAATTTAACCAGAAAGAATTATTTCTGTTCCTCAATGTCATCACTAACTTGTTTTCTTTCAACACACGGTACCAACTAGAATGATATGCTTTGTCCCAGGACAGCAGTGACTCAATAATGGTGTCACAATAATAGTAATGGGAAGAGAATCTTATCCCCTGTTGGTCTTCTGGGCGAGTGGTAGGAGAGCCAACATCAGTAGCCATTCTGCTGTCCTAGTGACCTCTCCTGGGTCACCCACACCCACTTGAGTAGGGCCAGAGGTCCAGTCCAAGGAGAGAGAAGCGAAGAGTCTTGCCCACACCAGGGGGAGAACCAGATCAGAGCCAGCCTCTCACCCCTGGTGGTGAGCATTACCTTAATAGCTCTGATACTGAGTTCTCTCTCACCCCTGGTGTGGTGGGCATACCCTCCAAGACTCTTCGCTTCTCTCCATCCTTGGACTTTGGACGCAATCTCTAGGTCCTTATCATACAATGGGGGCCTGTGTAGGGAATTTGACCCAAGGAAAAAGAGAAATCACTAGGAACAGCAAGAATGGCTACTGATGTTTGGCTCTCACTACCACTCGCCCAGAAGACAAGCAACTACGGGGTATAGCTGTCTCTTCCCCATTACTATTGGTATTGGTGACACCGTCAGTGGTCTGTTTCAACGTTTTACATTTGTACAAGACTTACCGTGATGTTGAGACTTACTATATGAGCCAGTCACCAAACTTGACTTTGCTGAAAAGAGGAGTTTACATCCCTCTTAAGTTTATAAATTTTTTGACAAATTTATTTGTGGAATATTCTTTAATGGTGTTCTTTTTTTCTACAGTACGTATCCGGAAGTAGTGGATTGTCTCAACGGACCTTGCGAAGGAGTGCAGAGCTGCGATGCTACAAATTGTATATTACGCAGCTGTCATCGCATCTTTGGCCGCTCCTCCACAAGCTCCGTGGACAATACTTCCTTACTATTAAAGTTCTTGGTGCGACCTGTGGTCGTGAGGGGGAGGTGTTACGGGACTCTCCCTTACCCATCATTATATACTTTAGCATATGGCAGTAGAAAATGCTCTTTATCATTATATTGAAAATAAGCGTTATATTGGCAAGTGGATGTCTCCTGTACATCTAGGTAGGGTTTTCAGACGTATAGTTAACTATCCATCCGCTCGTTAACAGGTCAGGAATTCCGCCTTACCACGTCATCGTACCCAATGAGGGGGGCCACTGCTACACAGGGCTAGTGTGAGCAAAAGTTGGTATACTTTTGACACACTAGCCCCTGTTTAATAAGCTAGTCCCTGAGCAGAAGTCTGCATCCGTCTGACATACTAGTCTGACAAACTAGTCCCTGAGCAGACGTCTGCTTATTTTTCCACTAAACTGGTGAGTATTGGAGCAGAACTTGATTGACGGTTCTGCCTTGTAAGTCTGGTGCGGATGACACTGGTGGAGCAGTGTCACGAGTATAAGTCAGCGCCCTTCTGACATACTAGCCTGACAAACTAGTCCCTGAGCAGAGGTCTGCTGGTACTTCCGCCAGATTGGTATATTGGTGAGTGTCTCTTTGAGTAAGAAAATGGCTATATGCTGCATGTACGTGGAAAGTTTCAGAATATTGAAGATATGAAGGTAAGGGCGTATGTGTGAGAGGCAACGCTGTCCCCACCTGGACTCATCTTCTGTTAGTATTTCATCACCCTCGTCTGTGTTCATCGCTGTGTTGGCGCCGTGATCTTGGTTGCCACGTCCGCCACTTCTCAACAGTGTCTGGCCCACAGTTTGTGACCCGTTTGTATTAAAAGCTTCGGCAGTTGATGCTTAGCCGACTGTTCAAATCACCCTGACTGTTTCTTCGACTTCAGTTTCATCAAGATAGTTTTGATTGAACAGGTGTTATTTATGTTCATCGTGTAATCTACTAGTGTCAACTTAGTGTTTAGCAAACGGTTGCTATTTAGAAAATTATTATTGGAAAGAACTTCATGAGGTAATGTCTGAGGTGTCACAACATCTTTACTTCTTTTCTGGTTTCGGAGCAGTGTGGTGAGCTCCCGCTACCGGACCCATTCGCTTCTTCAGTGCTTTAGAAGAAAGTGCTGGTGTTGACTTGGCGACATTATTCGTCTATGAAGCTAGTAAGGTACTCTGTAATGATAATCCTAAGACTGACTCAAGACTTCTGCTGTTCCTGCTATGTTGAGTTGGACAAGATGCGGTGGATATCACCGTCAGTGGTCTGTTTCAACGTTTTACATTTGTACAAGATTTCTACGGATTATTAAGTTAATAAAAACCAGAAAGAATTATTGTGATTATTTAGTTCCTCTTGATCCCTTTCCATTTCTTTTCATTTCTTTGGTAACTTGATGTTAGTCTTGTTACATTGTTACTGGCCTGGGCGGAACAGGCCTATTCACAATCTCTAAATTAATATTCACTTTCAGAGCAATAAGTGGAATAGAAATGTTTACGCACTTAAAGAAGTTGACCCAAGGAAAAAGAGAAATCACTAGAACAGCAAGAATGGCTACTGATGTTTGGCTCTCACTTACCACTCGCCCAGAAGACAAGCAACTACGGGGTATAAGGAACCGTCTCTTCCCCATTACTATTGGTATTGGTGACACCATTATTGGACAGTAAAAAAAGTGATTTTGACAAGTTCTTGATAAGTGACTCCCTATACGGTTGGAGCCTCATTTATTAGCCTGTTTTGCCCCGTTGTAACAAGTTATTTAATTAAGCTTTGATTGTTTCATCATTAGAGAATATCATTATAGTATTAGGGTAAGTTTTTAGGAGATTGACCCAAGCAAGTAAAATTTGAGAAATTTAATATAAAAGAATTCATATAATTATTCAGTGTATGGTATAAAGTTCTCTTGCAGTGTAATACATCATAATACCCTTTATTCGAAAACAGTCGATATATGACTTTACTTGTCTCTGTACCATATTCATACTAAATGACACGAGCTTCATACAAACAATATTTCACATCAACGTTTCGCCATACAATAATTGAGACTATTGCCTCAATAAAGGCAGAGAAGTATAAAATATC
The DNA here is from genome assembly GCA_009830355.1 of Cherax destructor. NCBI lineage: Eukaryota > Metazoa > Arthropoda > Malacostraca > Decapoda > Parastacidae > Cherax > Cherax destructor. Next base: position 23,089 of record WNWK01030731.1, read on the forward strand.
AATCGAAACATCAAATACATTTCCTTTAAACAATAATTCGGAATACTGAGCAAAGCTCTGCTAATACAAGCTATCACCGTAAGTCGTGGATGAATAGACAATTTCCAAACCATACTAAAGACTTAACAAACCCTCTTAAAGGTGGAATAACTTCCCAAGCCTACTCCAAAGAGCGTATGATTCAAAGAG
>WNWK01030732.1:0-23275 GCA_009830355.1 Cherax destructor
AACAACAATTTCTCCATATTTTCTATTGTTTGTGATCTCTGTTTGGTTATTGTATTCACCCCTTTCGCAACATTAGCTTCAGTGATTGCTTTTCTCTTATACACAATGGAACCGATGGTCGTTGGGGCTTTCTTGTATATCCTGGCGAGCTCGGCAATACATACACCACTATCATATTTTTCTATTATTTCTTTCTTCAGTTCTACGGTGTTCCTCACTTTCTTTACCAAAGAAGTGGCACTAGGAGCTTTCTTTGGGCCCATGGTAGCTTATTTAGTAGTCACACACAATAATCAAGGCCCAAAAACAATGAATTGTTAATAAATATTTTGTATAAACTCCTGGGGTGATGTTCACTCAAGCGTAAACAATGCTAGACTGGGTGGCAATGTGCATGGGAGGTGCGTGGGTGGCGGGCCTACGGCCTTTGTATGTGCGCGGCACTGGTGGACAGGTTCCGGACCGAGCACGAAAACGGAGGGAACACACGAAAACGGAGGGCAATTTTCCACGAAAAAACTACACGAAAACTGAAATACACGAAAACAGAGATACACGAAAACCGAGGGACCACTGTACTGTCCTTGTTATTGTTAAGAATTTTTATATCAAAGCCTAGATCCATATTTCGACATTCAGTATTTTCCATTTCTAAACCCATAAGAATGGAGGAACACTGCAGAAAGCCTACTGGCCCATACAAGGCAGGTCCTTATCAAAACCACCACTACCTAAGAATTCACTCCTGCACCCACGACACCAATCAAACCCAGCCCCTCCCACTCATATATTTGTCCAATCTCTTTTTAAAGCCACCCAAGGTCCTAGCCTCTATCACCCTAATCGGAAGATTGTTCCACACATCTACAACTCTGTTCGAAAACCAGTACTTGCCTATGTCCTTTCTAAATTTAAATTTATCCAATTTAAATCCGTTATTTCTGGTTCTTACTTGGTTCGATATCCTCAGTATTTTATTAATATCTCCTTTGTTTATGCCCATCATCCACTTGTACACCTCGATGATATCTCCCCTCATTCTATGTCTCTCCAGAGAGTGGAGATTCAACGCTCTAAGTCTATCTTCATACGGGAGATTTCTTATACTGTAAATCATTTTAGTCATTCTTCTTTGTATGTTCTCCAATGAATCTATATCCATCCTGTAGTAAGGAGACCAAAACTGAGCTGCATAATCCAAATGAGGTCTCACTAGTGATGTATAGAGCTGTAAAATAACTTTTGGACTTCTGTTGCTTATACTTCTTGAAATAAATCCTAGTAATCTGTTAGCCTTATTGCGCACACTTAGGCACTGTTGTCTTGGCTTTAGATTCCTGCTTACCATGACTCCATGGAAATAAAAGGTATAAAATACCGACACAATGGAAAAATAAACACATAAGCAGTATAATGTGATCCTTTATTGACAACGTTTCGCCCACGCAGTGGCACTTATCAGTCACAGACAGATCTACCTGGAAAATGAGCAACATGGAGATATATATAGGGTACAGTCAGGTGGAGAATGCTGGGTCAGGTGGAAAGCTGCATGTGAGTCTTAAAAGTAGTGTGATAGTTAAAACATAGTGTGACTTAAAGAATGGTACACTGCAGGTCCTTTAAGTCACACTATGTTTAACTATCACACTACTAAGACTACATGCAGCTTTCCACCTGACCCAGCATTCACCTGACTTACCTATATATTCTCCATGTTGCTCATTTTCCAGGTAGATCTGTCTGTGACTCGATAAAGCCCACTGCGTGGGCGAAACGTTGTCAATAAAGGATCACATTATACTGCTTATGTGTTTATTTTACCATGACTCCCAAGTCTTTTTCACATAAGAACATAAGAACATAAGAAAGGAGGAACACTGCAGCAGGCCTGTTGACACATACTAGGCAGGTCCTTCACAATCCATCCCACTAACAGAATAATTGCCCAACTTAATTTTCAATTCTACCCAAGAAATAAGCTTTGCAGATTCTATTAACTCAAGTGCGAGTCCCACTTAAATCCAACCCCTCTCACTCATGTATTTATCCAACCTAAATTTGAAACTACCCAAGGTCCTAGCTTCAATGACCCTACTAGGCAGACTGTTCCACTCATCAACTACCCTATTTCCAAACCAATATTTTCCTATATCCTTTCTAAATCTAAACTTATCCAATTTGAATCCATTATTGCGGGTTCTCTCTTGGAGAGATATCCTCAAGACCTTATTTATATCCCCTTATTAATACCCATCTTCCACTTATATACCTCGAGCATGTCTCCCTCATTCTTCGTCTTACAAGTGAATGTAATTTAAGGGTCTTCAATCTTTCTTCATACGGAAGATTTCTAATGCTATGAATTAACTTTGTCATTCGTCGCTGAATGTTTTCTAACGAATTTATATCCATTCTGTAAAATGGAGACCAGAACTGAGCTGCATAATCTAGGTGAGGCCTTACTAATGATGTATAAAGCTGTAATATAACCGCTGGACTTCTGTTGCTTACACTTCTTGATATAAATCCCAGTAATCTATTTGCTTTATTTCTTACGCTTAGGCATTGCTGACTTGGTTTGAGGTTGCTGCTTACCATAACCCCCAAATCCTTTTCGCATTCTGTACGGTTGAGTTCAACATTATTAAGCTGGTAGGTGCTAGGGTTATGAACATTCCTGAGCTTTAGAACTTTGCATTTATCTATATTGAACTGCATCTGCCATTTTTCTGACCAGGAATTGAGTTTGTCTAAATCCTCCTGAAGTTCTGTGACATCTACGTCTGAATCGATTATCCTACCTATCTTCGTGTCATCAGCGAATTTGCTCATATCACTAGTAATTCCCTCGTCAAGGTCATTTATATATATTATAAACAACAACGGGCCCAAAACCGATCACTGTGGAACGCCACTTGTCACAGATCCCCACTCAGATTTAACCCCATTAATGCACACCCTCTGCTTCCTATTGGTGAGCCATGACTCGATCCATGAAAACAATTTTCCCCCAATGCAGTGAGCAGCCACTTTCTTCAACAGTCTCTGATGTGGTACTCTATCAAAAGCCTTACTAAAATCCAAATAAACAATATCGAATTCTTTATCATGATCAACTGCCTCAAAAGCCTTACTGAAAAAAGTTAATAAATTAGTTAGGCAGGAACGGCCCCTGGTGAATCCATGTTGAGTATCATTAATCAAATTATGCCTATCGAGATGGCTTCTTATGTTATCAGCTATAATCGACTCTAATAATTTGCCTACAATTGATGTTAGACTTATTGGGCGGTAATTTGATGGTAACGACTTGTCCCCTGCTTTAAAAATAGGAATTACATTAGCCATCTTCCACGTATCAGACACTACACCTGTTTGAAGAGATAGGTTAAAAATGTTAGTTAAGGGTTCACAGAGTTCAATTTTGCATTCCTTAAGAACCCTTGAAAAAAGCTCATCAGGGCCTGGCGATTTATTTTGCTTCAAACGGTCTATCTGTTTGATAACAATTTCGCTAGTGACTGTGATACTACATAATTTATCTTCTTCAGGCCCACTAAAATACCTAATTCTTGGGATATTATTAGTGTCTTCCTGAGTGAAAACCGAGAGAAAATAATTATTAAAAATAGAGCACATTTCATTCTCTTTGTCAGTAAGATACCCATAATTATTTTTAAGGGGACCTATCTTATCTCTAACTTTTGTTCTATACACCTGGAAAAAACTTTTTGGGTTAGTTTTCGAATCCCTAGCAACTTTAATTTCGTAGTCCCGCTTAGCTTTTCTTATCCCCTTTTTAACGTCCCTCTTAATGTCAATATACTGATTCATAAGATGACCCTCACCTCTTTTGATACGCCTATAAATTCCTTTCTTCTGCCCTAAAAGATATTTGAGCCTATTATTCATCCATTTTGGGTCATTTCTATTCGATCTAATTTCTTTATATGGGATAAATGTTCTTTGGGCAGCATGTATAGTGTTCAGAAAACTGTCATATTGATAGCTCTCTTCATTACCCCAGTCCACAGATGATAAGTGTTCTCTAAGTCCATTGTAATCTGCTAAGCGAAAATCTGGGACCGTTACTGAGTTATTCCTACTATGAAACTTCCATTCAATGCCAAAGGTAATTGATTTGTGGTCGCTTGCGCCGAGTTCCTCTGTAATTTCTAAATTATTAACAAGGGTTTCCTTGTTTGCCAGAACTAAGTCAAGCAGATTATTTCCCCTTGTAGGTTCTGTCACAAACTGCTTCAAAAAACAATCTTGAACTACTTCTAAGAAGTCGTTAGATTCTAAATTCCCAGTCAAAAATTCCAATCAATTTGACTAAAGTTGAAGTCACCCAGAATAACTACGTTATCGTGCATTGTGGCCTTAACAATTTCCTCCCATAGTAGTCTCCCTTGGTCCCTATCTAAGTTTGGGGGACGGTATATCACACCTAAAATCAATTTTCATGCCCCTCTGAAAATTCTATCCAGACAGACTCTGTATGTGTTATTTCAGACTTTATTCCCTTTTTATGCAACAGTTCAAGCGATCTCGGACATACAGTGCCACTCCACCCCCCTTCCCGAAACTTCTGTCTACTTGGAACAATTTAAAACCCTGTATATGACATTCAGCAGGCATGTCCCTATTTTTCGTATTGAACCACGTCTCAGTTATGGCAAATACATCAATGTTACCTGCACTTGCAACTAATCTCAAATCGTCCATCTTATTCCTAGCACTACGACTATTTGTATAATACACTTTTAAAGACCCTCCTTTCTCTTTACCCTTCCTGCTCCATTCTGTTTTCCACTATAAATATTACTGTCCTTGTTATTGTTAAGAATTTTTATATCAAAGCCTAGATCTATATTTCGACATTCAGTATTTTCCATTTCTAAACCCATACCTCTAACTAATCCTAGTTTAAAGTCCTAACAACACCCTCAACTGAGCTAGCAAGAAAATCCACACCTGCCCTGGATAAGTGAACCCCATCCCTGGCATACATGTCATTTCGGCCATAGAAGTGGTCCCAGTTGCAAAATGAATGGTACTGCATTATCCTTACAGTGTTTGTCCAGCCAGCAATTGACACCAATTGCCCTGGACAGCCATTCATCTCAACTCCTCTCCTTGGCAAAATACCACATATGACAGGGTTCCCACCCTTCTTCCTAATTATGTCTATTGCTGACCTATACCTGCTAGTCAGGTCCTCACTCCTACGTCTGCCAACATCGTTGCCTCCAGCACTGAGACAGATAATAGGATTGCTCCATTACCTCTCATGATGTCGTCAGACGGCTAACAATATCCTCCATCCCAGCCCCAGGAAAGCAAACCCTCTGTCTCCTACTTCTATCTTTCAAGCAGAAGGCCCTATCCATATACCTAATTTGACTATCCCCAACAAGAACAATGTTCTTACCTTCCTTGGTGTCGTTCGTGATGTTCCCTGTAGTCGATCACATTCATCGGGTAACACGGAGAATCGGTTCGATGTTTCCACAACAGGCTTCTGGTTCTTCGTTAATTCTACCTCTCCATCCATCCTCTTGATCTTTAACTTTGTCCCATGCATTCCAGCCACTGTCCAGGTTCCTTTCTTGGCTTGAGGATTCTCAACAGGAGGATTACTACGAATCCTCTTGTTTTCAAGCTCAACTTCACCTAGTTTATAAATTCGAGGGATATTTTCATTACCAACGACTAGCACCTTACACTTGTCCACATTGAACTTCATCTGCCACTTTTCAGACCAAGACATTAATTTGTCCAAATCCTCCTGGAGTTCATGTATCCTTCTCAGAATGAATTATACGGCCTATTTTTGTATCATCAGCAAATTTACTCATGTCACTTGCAATTCCTTCATCAAGGTCATTTATGTAAATTATGAACAACAATGGGCCCAAAACTGATCCTTGTGGAACGCCACTAGTGACTAATCCCCATTCAGATTTGACCCCATTAATGGAAACTCTCTGCTTTCTATTGGTAAGCCATGCCTCTATCCATGCTAGAACTTTACCTCCTATACCATGAGCTGCCACCTTTCTTAAGAGTCTCTTGTGAGGTACTCTATCGAAGGCCTTACTGAAATCCAAGTAAACTATATCATATTCTTTATCACTGTCTACTGCCTCAAATGTTTTATTGAAAACGTCAGTAAATTTGTCAGGCAGGAACGACCTCTCGTAAACCCATGCTGAGATTCATTAATCAAATTATGGTCTTCAAGGTAACTTCTGATAATATCAGCTATAATTGATTCTAATGATTTGCCTACTATAGACGTGAGGCTTATTGGACGGTAATTTGATGGAATGGACTTATCCCCTGATTTGAATATAGGAACTACATTAGCTATCTTCCACATCTCTGGCACAACACCAGTTAGGATGGACGTATTAAACACATTCGTTAATGGGTGACTAAGTTCCATCTTGCATTCTTTAAGTACCCTGGAAAACAACTCGTCGGGTCCCGGGGACTTATTTTGCTTCAGTTTATCTATCTGTTTGATAACCATGTCCCTCGTGACAGTAATATTAGTTAATTTGAATTCTTCAGGAACTGAATAAATGTTCATTTCTGGAATCTCATTTACGTCTTCTTGTGTAAAGACTGACAAAAAATAGTCATTAAATAGAGAACACATTTCCAGTTCGTTATCCGTCAGCTGTCCATTCCCAATTTTCAGAGGTCCTACCTTTTCCCTCACCTTCGTCCAGTACACTTGAAAGAACCCTTTTGGATTAGTCTTTGATTCATTAGCAACCTTAATCTCATAGTCACGTTTAGCCTTTCTAATCCCCTTTTTTACTTCTCTTTTCAACTGAACATATTGGTCAATAAGGTTAACATCTCCTCTTTTGATGCGCCTATAAATTCCTCTTTTCTCCCCTAATAGATGTTTTAGCCTCCTGTTAATCCATTTGGGATCGTTATTATTTGACCTAAATTCTCTCTGGGGAATAAACATACTCTGTGCACGTTGTACATTATTAAGAAAAAAATCATAAACGCAGATCCCATCGTAATCGTTAACTAGATTACCCCAGTCGAGAATAGACAGGTGTTCCCTAAGTCCAATATAATCGGCAGAACGAAAATCAGGAACTTTTACCGTATTATCCCTATTCTCGTACTCCCATGTAATATTAAAAGTAATGGATTTGTGATCACTATCTCCAAGCTCTTCAGTGATCTCCAGATTATTTACAAGAGTTTCTTTATTTGACAAGACTAGGTCGAGCAAATTATTACCTCTAGTAGGCTCTGTCACACACTGCTTCAGAAAACAGTCCTGAACTACTTCCATAAAGTCACTGGACTCCAGATTACCGGTCAAAGAAGTCCAGTCAATTTGACTAAAGTTAAAATCCCCTACTATCACTACGTTATTGCGCCTAGAAGCCCTAACAATTTCGTCCCAAAGAAGTCTCCCTCTATCGTGATCCAAGCCTGGAGGTCGGTATATTACACCTACAATCAGTTTTTCTTGACCTTCTAGAAACTCTACCCAAACAGATTCTGTTAATGATCCATCTATTTTTATGCCTGTTTTTATGCAGCAATTTATATTTTCTCGTACATACAATGCAACTCTACCCCCTTTCCCATTATATCTGTCTACATGGAACAACTTAAACCCCTGAATATGACACTCAGCAATCATATCCCGACTCTTGGTATTATACCATGTTTCAGTTATTGCAATGATATCAAAGTTCCCAGCACATGCTACCAAACGTAATTCGTTAATTTTATTTCTGGCACTTCGACAGTTAGTATAAAATACATTGATATGTATCTTCTTGTGAACCTTTTTCAGCTTTTGTTTTACACAATTTCTGTTACTATCATTACCCTATGTCACTCGATTACTGTTATTGTTAAGATTTATGATATCAATATTTTGGCCCTCATTATTAACCATTCCTAAACCCATACCTCTAACTAATCCTAGTTTAAAGCCCTAACAACATCCTCAACTGAGCTAGCGAGAAATCCTACACCTTCCCTGGATAAGTGAACCCCATCCCTGGCATACATGTCATTTCGGCCATAAGAACATAAGAACATAAGAAAGAAGGAACACTGCAGCAGGCCTGTTGGCCCATACTAGGCACGTCCTTCACAATCCATCCCACTAACAGAATAATTGCCCAACCTAATTTTCAATTCTACCCAAGAAATAAGCTTTGCAGATTCTATTAACTCAAGTGCGAGTCCCACTCAAATCCAACCCCTCTCACTCATGTATTTATCCAACCTAAATTTGAAACTACCCAAGGTCCTAGCTTCAATGACCCTACTAGGCAGACTGTTCCACTCATCAACTACCTTATTTCCAAACCAATATTTTCCTATATCCTTTCTAAATCTAAACTTATCCAATTTGAATCCATTATTGCGGGTTCTCTCTTCGAGAGATATCCTCAAGACCTTATTTATATCCACCTTATTAATACCCATCTTCCACTTATATACCTCGATCATGTCTCCCCTCATTCTTCGTCTTACAAGTGAATGTAATTTAAGGGTCTTCAATCTTTCGTCATACGGAAGATTTCTAATGCTATGAATTAACTTTGTCATTCGTCGCTGAATGTTTTCTAACGAATTTATATCCATTCTGTGGAAATAAATGGTATAAAATACCGACACAATGGAAAAATAAACACATAAGCAGTATAATGTGATCCTTTATTGACAACGTTTCGCCCACGCAGTGGGCTTTATCGAGTCACAGACAGATCTACCTGGAAAATGAGCAACATGGAGATATATAGGGTACAGTCAGGTGGAGAATGCTGGGTCAGGTGGAGAAGCTGCATGTGAGTCTTAAAGTAGTGTGATAGTTAAAAACATAGTGTGACTTAAAGGACCTGCAGTGTACCATTCTTGAGTTCTAGGTGGGATAGCGTTGAAGAAGTTTCTTGGCAATAGGTTCAGCTATGTTGTAGAAGCCGTTGTTCTGGTTGAAGTTGTTGGATATACAGATGAGTGATGATTCTAGGATTCTTCGGTATTGCGTGTTGTCTTCTCTGGCGATGAGTCTTGCGTTTCTGTAGTTGATTAAATGGTTGCGTAAATTTCGGTGTTGAACACAGGCATTTCTTGAGTCGTCAGATCTGCCTGCGTACTGGTGTTCTGAAATGCGTGTTTGTAGGTCTCTGGATGTTTCGCCAACGTATAATTTGCTGCAGCCATTACAAGGATTGTGTATACCCTGCCGTGGATTGAAGCTTTTCCTGTCTGTTACTGGTAATGTCCTTAATGGTGGTGGATGTGGATACTCGGAATGAGGTCTTAGAAAAAATGTTGGAAACTTGTTTGGAAATGGAGTTGGTGGGAAGGACTATGTATCTCTTCTCAGCAGTGTCTTCTCTGGGTGTGTTGAAGATGTTTAATGCCCATCGTCTGCAGTCTCTAATGAAGTGACGAGGATAGTGAAGTTTGGAAAAAACTTGTTCAATGAGGAAGCATTCTTCTTCAAGGAACTCACTGCTGCAGATTCTGAGTGCGCGCAGGAAAAAGCCTATAATTACACCACGTTTAATTTTGGTGTCGTGGTGAGAGTAGAAGTGGAGAAGATCGTGTTGATTGGTAGGTTTTCGATAGACTTTAAAACAAAGTTCATGGTCAGCTTTGCAGAGAAGAACATCAAGGAAAGGAAGAGTGTTGTCGACTTCTTCTTCTAGTGTAAACTGGATTGATGGCTCAACACACCATTCCCAGCAACCCCAGACCTGCCAGAATGTACGGTCTGCCAAAAACTCACAAACCAGGTATCCCATTGAGGCCCATATCCTCGGGAATAGGCAGTGCTCCTCACCAAATCTCAGGAATTCTCGCTAAACACCTCTCCAAACTTTTGGGCACCATCAGTCCAGCACATCTCAAACACTCTGGTGACCTTCTCAATCGCATTCGCAACATCAACATCAGAAACAAGAAACTCTCCAGCCTTGATGTAACATCCCTATTCACCAAAGTACCTACTACACAAGCTATCGATCTCTTGCGCAGGAAAATTGACAACTCGCTTGATCTTCCTCTTCCAGCCAGCGATTTCATCGACCTTGTTGAACTATGTGTGGGCTTTACATGTTTCTCTTTCGAAAACCAACTCTTTCAGCAAACTTTTGGACTACCCATGGGATCGCCACTTAGTGCCGTCCTTGTGAACCTATATATGGAACATTTGGAAGCCGAGCGATTTTCCACTATTATTCCCTCTTCTGTCACCTGGCTTCGTTATGTTGACGACATTCTCATCATAACTCCCAGACGCTTCAACGTTCAAGCTCTCCAACACGAACTCAACCAGGTTGAGCCATCAATCCAGTTTACACTAGAAGAAGAAGTCGACAACACTCTTCCTTTCCTTGATGTTCTTCTCTGCAAAGCTGACCATGAACTTCGTTTTAAAGTCTATCGAAAACCTACCAAACAACACGATCTTCTCCACTTCTACTCTCACCACGACACCAAAATTAAACGTGGTGTAATTATAGGCTTTTTCCTGCGCGCACTCAGAATCTGCAGCAGTGAGTTCCTTGAAGAAGAATGCTTCCTCATTGAACAAGTTTTTTCCAAACTTCACTATCCTCGTCACTTCATTAGAGACTGCAGACGACGGGCATTAAACATCTTCAACACACCCAGAGAAGACACTGCTGAGAAGAGATACATAGTCCTTCCCACCAACTCCATTTCCAAACAAGTTTCCAACATTTTTTCTAAGACCTCATTCCGAGTATCCACATCCACCACCATTAAGGACATTACCAGTAACAGACAGGAAAAGCTTCAATCCACGGCAGGGGTATACACAATCCCTTGTAATGGCTGCAGCAAATTATATGTTGGCGAAACATCCAGAGACCTACAAACACACATTTCAGAACACCAGTACGCAGGCAGATCTGACGACTCAAGAAATGCCTGTGTTCAACACCGAAATTTACACAACCATTTAATCAACTACAGAAACGCAAGACTCATCGCCAGAGAAGACAACACGCAATACCAAAGAATCCTAGAATCATCACTCATCTGTATATCCAACAACTTCAACCAGAACAACGGCTTCTACAACATAGCTGAACCTATTGCCAAGAAACTTCTTCAACGCTAGAACTCAAGAATGGTACACTGCAGGTCCTTTAAGTCACACTATGTTTTTAACTATCACACTACTTTTAAGACTCACATGCAGCTTTCTCCACCTGACCCAGCATTCTCCACCTGACTGTACCCTATATATATCTCCATGTTGCTCATTTTCCAGGTAGATCTGTCTGTGACTCGATAAAGCCCAATGCGTGGGCGAAACGTTGTCAATAAAGGATCACATTATACTGCTTATGTGTTTATTTTTCCATATCCATTCTGTAAAATGGAGACCAGAACTGAGCTGCATAATCTAGGTGAGGCCTTACTAATGATGCATAAAGCTGTAATATAACCGCTGGACTTCTGTTGCTTACACTTCTTGATATAAATCCCAGTAATCTATTTGCTTTATTTCTTACGCTTAGGCATTGCTGACTTGGTTTGAGGTTGCTGCTTACCATAACCCCCAAATCATTTTCGCATTCTGTACGGCTGAGTTCAACATTATTAAGCTCTTAGGTGCTAGGGTTATGAACATTCCCGAGCTTTAGAACTTTGCATTTATCTATATTGAACTGCATCTGCCATTTTTCTAACCAGGAATTGAGTTTGTCTAAATCCTCCTGAAGTTCCGTGACATCTACGTCTGAATCGATTATCCTACCTATCTTCGTGTCATCAGCGAATTTGCTCATATCACTAGTAATTCCCTCGTCAAGGTCATTTATATATATTATAAACAACAACGGGCCCAAAACCGATCCCTGTGGAACGCCACTTGTTACAGATCCCCACTCAGATTTAACCCCATTAATGCACACCCTCTGCTTCCTATTGGTGAGCCATGACTCGATCCATGAAAACAATTTTCCCCAATGCCGTGAGCAGCCACTTTCTTCAACAGTCTCTGATGTGGTACTCTATCAAAAGCCTTACTAAAATCCAAATAAACAATATCGAATTCTTTATCATGATCAACTGCCTCAAAAGCCTTACTGAAAAAAGTTAATAAATTAGTTAGGCAGGAACGGCCCCTGGTGAATCCATGTTGAGTATCATTAATCAAATTATGCCTATCGAGATGGCTTCTTATGTTATCAGCTATAATCGACTCTAATAATTTGCCTACAATTGATGTTAGACTTATTGGGCGGTAATTTGATGGTAACGACTTGTCCCCTGCTTTAAAAATAGGAATTACATTAGCCATCTTCCACGTATCAGACACTACACCTGTTTGAAGAGATAGGTTAAAAATGTTAGTTAAGGGTTCACAGAGTTCAATTTTGCATTCCTTAAGAACCCTTGAAAAAAGCTCATCAGGGCCTGGCGATTTATTTTGCTTCAAACGGTCTATCTGTTTGATAACCATTTCGCTAGTGACTGTGATACTACATAATTTATCTTCTTCAGGCCCACTAAAATACCTAATTCTTGGGATATTATTAGTGTCTTCCTGAGTGAAAACCGAGAGAAAATAATGATTAAAAATAGAGCACATTTCATTCTCTTTGTCAGTGGTCCCAGTTGTCAATGAATGGGACTGCATTATCCTTACAGTGTTTGTCCAGCCAGCAATTTATACCAATCGCTCTGGACAGCCATTCATTTCCAACACCCCTTCTTGGCAAAATGCCACATATAACAGGGCTCCCTCCCTTCTTCCTAATGATGTCTATTGCTGCCTTAGGCATTGCTGACTTGGTTTGAGGTTGCTGTTTACCATAACCCCCAAATCCTTTTCGCATTCTGTACGGCTGAGTTCAACATTATTAAGCTGGTAGTTCAACATTATTAAGCTGGTAGAACATTATTAAGCTGGTAGAATATACATGTACATGTTCCTCCCACTCATATATTTGTCCAATCTCTTTTTAAAGGTACCCAAGGTCCTATTGAAACTAAAACCTTGGGTAGTTTCAAATTTAGGTTGGATAAATACATGAGTGAGAGGGGTTGATTTGAGTGGGACTTGCATGTGAGTAAATAGAATTATCAAAGCTTATTGCTTGGGTAGCATTTATTCTGTTAGTGGGTTGGATTTGTGAAGGACTTGCCAAGTATAAGCCAACAGGCCTACTGTAGTGTTCCTCCTTTCTTATGTTGATGAGTGGAACAGTCTGCCTAGTATGGTAACAAGAGCATATGAACATAAGAAAGGAGGAACACTGCAGCAGGTCTGTTGGCCCATACTAGGCAAGTCCTTCACAATCCATTCCACTAAGAGAATATTTGCTCAACCCAATTTTCAATGCTACCCAAAAAATAAGGGGCACAATCCTGAGGAAATACGTAATTTGTCCAGCTGAAAAATACGATAAACAGTGTCGAGTTGTGAGTTGTCAGTGAACGATTTCACTAACATAAGTCCGTATATCTTCCAGTCATCATAGGAAAAACCAGCAGTGTTGTGGTGTAGGAAAACAAAAACAAAATCTAAACCCAGTAGAGTGAACCATAAGTGCACGGAAACACAGGTGTTAAAGCGGGGTGAGGTTTTACCAGGGTGCAAGAAGTAAACAGGGTGCCAGAGGTAAACCAGGGTGCCAGAGGTACGGCCGCCGTACAGTAGGAGCTGCCAGAAGGACCGGTTTTTATCTCCAACACGCAAGTTATACTTTTGTACCATACCGATCATTATTATTACTCTGTTTAATCATCTTCCAGTGATCTGTCTCGCGTAACCCAGACAATCCCTACAGGATTCATTAAATAAGTGACACTGGATCTTGTCAGATCCAAGAAATAAGGTGAACCATTGACTGGATTCAAACTGGTATCCGAGTCCGGATTCAATAAGCGGACGGAGTTTTAGGGGACCTTATCAAACACCCAAACAATAACAGTAAGAATAACTTTTACGAGGTAAGATTGTCCAACACTTACATATGCAAATAAAATAGATACGATACAAATAGACGGATCACCACTTCAGGGAACCTATTATTAGAATATATAGTAAAGCAACCAACAAAAATCAATCATGAAACCCTGTGTAGTATGCAACCAAACAAGCAAACGTTCCTCTGCATGGATTACATGCATCTTTTGTGGTAAATGCTGCCACGCCCCTTGTGTAGGCATTCAAGACTCTACCACCCGAGATATTAAACAAGGGAAGTGTTTTTGGGTATGTCCAAATAAGACCGAACTGTGGAATAAAACCACATCGATATTAAAAGATGACAACACCAAATCGGACTTCATAAAAAACATGACAGCTTTCTATAACAGTTGGGACAGTAAAAAATCAGGGCCAGATTTTGCTACCGCCCCTGGTACAGATGTTGAAATGATACCCAATATATTTAAGAATGGAGAAATAAATGATGGTGACCTGAAGAGGGACAGTAGCTCTAGTGAAATAAATGACGGGGAAACAGGTGTAGACAAGGACACACACAAAACAGTGGTACAAACTAGCAATACCACGGTAGATAGTAAACAAGGGGATGCCCAGGGAAATACTGAAGATAAATTACCGGAAACAGTTGAAGGCTCCATTGTTAGCAATAGTAACGAAGACAGACATGAGACAGGAACACACCCACCAATGGGGAACACAGTCACAAAAAACCAGGGCAAACGGAAACCAGGCCTATGTGAATATTATGCACTTGGTATCTGCAGGCATGGAAAATCTGGGAAATCGGATGGGACATGCAATTATGATTACCCCAGAAAATGCCGTTCCCATATGAAAACAGGCAAATGCAACCTCCCGTCCTGTAAGTTTTTCCACCCTGAAATGTGCCACACATCAATTCAGGAAAGACAGTGCTATAACTTATATTGCCAGGCATACCACCTAAAGGGTACGAGGCGACACAGAACATCCAGACCATGGCAAAATCAGGGTAGCCACAGCCACTCCGGAGAGAGAGGTTTTTTAGTGCCAGGAAGGAAAAAAAGCTGGCAGGAAATGACAGAAATTGTACACCAACTGCAATCATTTCTGGAGTGGAATCACAGTCAGTGGCCTCCACTCCATTACAACAGATATTAGAGCCAGGAAAAAAAGAGACCCCCCCATACCACCAATACAGTGGACCCCCGGTGTTCGTCCTGCTCAAAACAGGCCCTTTTATGTAAGTTTATTTTTTTAAATGCTTTTATGAGTGTAGTTTTGGGGGTCTAAAAGGACTAGTCTATGTTACATTATTTCTTAAGGGAATAAATTCGATTGGTAATGGCACTTGAACAGCATTCTGTTACGAAAAATGGACGAACACCGGGGGTCCACTGTACCACCAATCCAACTACATTCATCTTTGCTAATATACAGGGTCTAAAGCCAACAACAAACAACAAGGTACCTTACATTCGTGGACTGCTTACAGAGTCAAATGCTATGTTTGCGGCTTTCACAGAGACCTACATAAGAGATCACTTGGACAATGAAATATGGATCCCGGGCTATAACCTATACAGGTGTGACAGAGTGAACAGGCAAAAAGGGGGGGTTTGTCTGTATATCACAGAGTCATTATATGTTCAGAACTACTAAATGCCTCAAATGATGTAGTTGAAGTATTAGCAATAAAGGTCGAGAATCAAAACCTGGTCATCGTGGTTGTCTACAAGCCCCCGGATGCAACGTCCCAACAATTCCAGGAACAGCTTCTGAAAATTGACCACTGTCGGGAAAATCTTCCAGCTCCTGCCCCCAACATCTTGCTACTGGGGGATTTCAACCTCAGGCAACTAAAATGGAGGAACATTGCAAACAATGTGGTAGCAGAGATAGCACCAGGAGGCAGCTCAGATGAAAATTCACACATGCAGGAACTTTTAAATCTCTGCACCAAGTTCACCTTAAACCAGCAAATAGTAGAGCCCACAAGATTAGAGAATACGCTGGACCTCATCTTCACCAACAATGATGATCTGATACGAAATGTCATCATATCAAAAACAATATACTCAGATCAAAACATAATAGAGGTCCAGACATGCATGCGGGGAGCCCCAGATCAACAAAATGTGATCAGCCGTGAGGGAGCTTTCTCCAAATTCAACTTCAATAACAAAAACATAAGGTGGGACCAAGTAAACCAAGTCCTAAATGATATAAACTGGGAAGATTGCCTAAGCATCACGGATCCCAACCTATGTCTAGAACAAATTAACTCTGTGGTACTTGAGGTTTGCTCAAGGCAAATTCCCTTAAGGAAAAGGAGGAGAAGATGCAAACTGGAAAGAGAGAGGCGCTCCCTATACAGGCGAAGGCACAGAATAACGGAGCGGCTACAGGAGGCCAATATCTCTGAAATATGTAGGGAGACACTAGTCAGAGAAATAGCAAACATCGAATTAAAACTAAAGGAATCTTATAGGAATCAAGAGACACGGGAAGAACTAAGAGCCATAAATGAAATTGAAAGAAACCCTATTTCTTTTCCTATGCAAAATCAAAGTCGAGAACAACAACCAGTATTGGGCCCCTACTTAAACCGGATGGGTCCTACACAGATGACAGCAAGGAAATGAGTGAGTTACTTAAATCCCAGTATGACTCAGTCTTTAGCGAGCCCCTAACCAGACTGAAAATCGAAAACCTAAATGATTTTTTATGAGAGGGCCACAGAACTTGACAGATGCATGCCTTTCTGACATCATCACGACGCCAAATGACTTCGAAAAGGCAATAAATGACATGCCCATGCACTCCGCTCCAGGCCCAGACTCATGGAACTCCGTGTTCATCAAGAACTGCAATAAGCCCCTATCACATGCTTTTAACATCCTATGGAGAGGGAGCATGGACACTGGGATCGTCCCGCAGCTACTAAAAACAACAGACATAGCCCCGCTCCACAAAGGGGGCAGTAAAGCAATAGCAAAGAACTACAGACCAATTGCGCTAACGTCCCATATCATAAAAATCTTTGAAAGGGTTCTAAGAAGCAAGATCGCCACCCATCTTGATACCCATCAATAGCACAACCCAGGACAGCATGGGTTTAGAGCAGGCCGCTCCTGTCTGTCCCAACTACTGGACCACTACGACAAGGTCCTGGATGCTGTAGAAGATAAACAGAATGCAGATGTTATATACACAGATTTTGCAAAAGCCTTTGACAAGTGTGACCATGGTGTAATAGCACACAAAATGTGTGATAAAGGAATAACAGGAAAAGTTGGTAGATGGATCTATAATTTCCTAACACGTAGAACACAAGGAGTAGTAGTCAACAGAGTAAAGTCTGAGGCAGCTACTGTGAAAAGCTCTGTTCCACAAGGCACAGTACTTGCTCCCATCCTATTCCTCATCCTCATATCAGACATTGACAGGGATATAAGCCACAGTGCTGTGTCTTCCTTTGCAGATGACACCCGAATCTGTATGACAGTGTCCACCGTTGAAGACACTGCAAGACTCCAAGCAGACATAAACCAAATCTTTAAATGGGCTGCAGAAAACAATATGAAGTTCAATGATGAGAAATTTCAATTACTCAGATACGGAAAACGTGAAGAAATTAAAATCTCATCGGAGTACAAAACTAATTCCAACCACACAATAGAGCAAAAACTAATGTCAAAGACCTGGGAGTGATCATGTCAGAGGATCTCACCTTCAAGGACCATAACAATGTAGCAATTGCATCTGCTTGAAAATGACAGGATGGATAATAAGAACCTTCAAAACCAGGGATGCCAAGCCCATGTTGACACTTTACAGATCGCTTGTTCTATCTAGGCTGGAATATTGCTGCACACTAACTGCACCTTTCAAGGCGAGTGAAATTGCTGACCTTTAAAATGTGCAGAGAACCTTCACCGCACGTATAAGTGCGATAAACCACCTCAACTACTGGGAACGCTTGAAGTTCCTAAACCTGTACTCTCTAGAACGCAGGCGGGAGAGATACATTATTATATACACATGGAAAATTCTTGAGGGCTTAGTACCAAACTTGCACACAAAAATCACTCCGTACGAAAGCAAAAGACTCGGCAGGCGATGTAACATCCCCCCAATAAAGAGCAGGGGTGCCACTAGCACGTTGAGGGACAACACAATAAGTGTGAGGAGCCCCAAGATTGTTCAACTGCCTCCCAGCATACATCAGGGGAATTACCAGCAAGCCCCTGGCTGTCTTCAAGCAGGCACTGGGCAGGCACCTCAAGTCGGTACCTGATCAGCCGGGCTGTGGTTCGTACGTTGGACTGCGTGCGGCCAGCAGTAACAGCCTGGTTGATCAGGCTCTGGTCCAACATGAGGCCTGGTCACAGACCGGGCCGCGGGGGCGTTGACCCCTGGAATTCTCTCCAGGTAGACTCCAGCTAGCAGATTACAATGAGCTTAGAGAACACTTATCATCTGTGGACAGGGGTAACGAAGAGAGCTATCAGTCAGTCTACTTGTTTCATAACCATTTCGCTAGTGACTGTGATATTACATAATTTATCTTTTTTTCAGAGCCACTATAAAAATTAATTACTGGGATATTATTAGTGTCTTCCTGTGTGAAAACCGAGAGAAAATAATTACAGTCAACCCCAGGTGTTCGTTAGCATCGGAGTTCGTTAAAATTGGTGTTCGTTAAGTTTTTTTCACAAAAATTTTAGCTCGGTGTTCACGAATCCAATCGGAGTTCATGATTCGTCCCGGACGCATACGGGTGGCCTGAGTGGACCCGGGCACTCCATTCAGCGTCAGTGTGCTGTTTACCAGCGAGAGACCGCCACCCACACATTCATACCATACATTTTGTCATTATTCCAGTGTTTTTAGTGCTTCCAAGAAAGCTCCTAGTCCCAGCCCTGTGGTAAAGAGTGTAGCAGGGATGCAGGGAGTGTAGCAGGCATGCAGGGAGTGTAGTACAGTGGACCCCCGAGTTTCGTAAAAACTTCACTCCTGAAGTCTGCTCAAGTGCCATTACCGAACGAATTTACTCCCTTAAGGAAAAATTTCACGTAGGTTAGTCTATTTCAGACCCCCAAAAATACACTTCCACAAGAACTTACAAAATTATACTTACATAATTGCACGATTTCCGGGGTATTCGTTAACCGAGGGTCCACTGTATTCATGCATAGAGTGTAGCAGGCATGCAGGGAGTGTAGCAGGCATGCAGGGAGTGTAGCATTCATGCAGGGAGTGTAGCATTCATGCAGGGAATGTAACATTCATGCAGGGAGTGTAGCAGGCATGCAGGGAGTGTAGCAGGCATGCAGGGAGTGTAGCATTCATGCAGGGAGTGTAGCATTCATGCAGGGAATGTAACATTCATGCAGGGAGTGTAGCAGGCATGCAGGGAGTGTAGCAGGCATGCAGGGAGTGTAGCATTCATGCAGGGAGTGTAGCAGGCAGGCATGGAGTGTAGCAGGCATGCAGGGAGTGTAGCAGGCATGCAGGAAGTGTAGCATTCATGAAGGGAGTGTAGCCTTCATGCAGGGAGTATAGCATTCATGCAGGGAGTATAGCATTCATGCAGGGAGTGTAGCATTCATGCAGGGAGTGTAGCATTCATACAGGGAGTGTAGCATTCATGCAGGGAGTGTAGCATTCATGCAGGGAGTGTAGCATTCATGCAGGGAGTGTAGCATTCATGCAGGGAGTGTAGCATTCATGCAGAGAGTGTAGCAGGCATAAAGGAAGTGTAGCATTCATGCAGGGAGTGTAGCAGGCATGCAGGGAGTGTAGCAGGCATGCAGGAGTGTAGCATTCACGCAGGGAGTGTAGCAGGCTTGCAGGGAAAGTAGCAAGCATGCAGGGAGTGTAGCATTCATGCAGGGAGTGTAGCAGGCATGCAGGGAGTGTAGCAGGCATGCAGGGAGTGTAGCAGGCATGCAGGGAGTGTAGAAGGCATGCAGGGAGTGTAGCAGGCATGCAGGGAGTGTAGTATTCATGCAGGGAGTGTAGCAGGCATGCAGGGAGTGTAGCAGGCATGCAGAGTGTAGCAGGCATGCAGGGAGTGTAGCATTCATGCAGGGAGTGTAGCAGGCATGCAGGGAGTGTAGCATTCATGCAGGAGTGTAGCAGGCATGCAGGAGTGTAGCATTCATGCAGGGAGTGCAGCAGGCATACAGCGAGTGTAGCAGGTATGCAAGGAGTGTAGCAGGCATGCAGGGAGTGTAGCAGGCATGCAGGGAGCGTAGCAGGCATACAGGGAGTGTAGCAGGCATGCAGGAAGTGTAGTAGGCATGCAGGGAGTGCAGCAGGCATGCAGGGAGTGCAGCAGGCATGCAGGGAGTGTAGCATTCATGGAGAGAGTGTAGAAGGCATGCAGGGAGTGCAGCAGGCATGCAGGGAGTGTAGCATTCATGGAGGGAGTGTAGAAGGCATGCAGGGAGTGTAGCAGGCATGAAGGGAGTGTAGCAGGAAGGTAAGGACTTGTTACCTGACGTCTTTATAGAAGGGGATTTCCCTTCCAAACAATGAAAAAACTTCCATCCTCTCCCCTCCTCCCGTCTTCCACACATCAACAACTCTTCAATAAATGTAAGTGACATGTTATTGTACTATTATTTCTTTATTTCTCATAAAATTGTGTGTAATTTAATGTCTATATGTTGTAAAAAAATATTTTATTTTAATACTTTTGGGTGTCTGGAACGGATTAATTTTATTTCCAATATTTCTTATGGGGAAAATAGATTCGGAGTTCGTTATATTCGGTGTTCATTAAGCCCTCTGGAACGGATTAATCACGAGAACTGGGGGCTCACTGTATTAAAAATAGAACACATCATTATCCTTGTCAGTATGATGCCCAGAGTTATTTTTAAGAGGACCTATCTTATCTCTAACTTTTGTTCCATAAACCTGGAAAAAACTTTTTGGGTTAGTTTTTGAATCTCTAGCAACTTTAATTTCATAGTTTCATTTAGCTTTTCTTATCCCCTTTTAACGTCCCTCTTAATGTCAGTACAGTGGACCCCAGTTAACGAAAAACTTCATCCCAGAAGCCTGCTCAAGTGCAATTACAGAACGAATTTACTTCCTTATGAAATAATGTCACGTAGGTTAGTCTATTTCAAACCCCCAAAAATACACTTCCACAAGCACTTACAATATTATACTTACATAATTGTACGATTTACGGGGTGTTCGTTAACCGGGGCACTATATACTGATTTATAAAATGACCCTCACTCTTTTTATGCACCTATAAATTCCTTTCTTCTGCCCCAAAAGATATTTGAGCCTATTATTCATCCATTTTAGGTAATTTCTACTTGATCTAATTTCTTTATATGGGATAAATGTTCTTTGGGCAGCCTGTATAGTGTTCAGAAAACTGTCATATTGATAGCTCTCTTTGTTACCCTGTCCACAGATGTTAAGTTAAATTAATAACAAGGGTTTCCTTGTTTGCCAGAACCAAGTCAAGTAGGTTATTTCCCTTGTAGGTTCAGTCACAAACTGCTTCAAAACAATCCTGAAATACAGTGGTACCCCAGTTTACGATGGTCACCAAACTCGCCCTTTTATGTAAGTTTTTTTTTTAAATGCTTTTGTAAGTGTATTTTTGGGGTCTAAAAAGACTAGTCTATTTTACATTATTCCTTATGGGGATAAATTCGTTTGGTAATGGCACTTGAACAGCATTCTGGAACGAAAAAATATTGTAAACCGGGGTACCACTGTACTTCTAAAAAGTTATTAGATTCTAAATTCCCTGTCAAGAAATTCCAATCAATTTGATTAAAGTTAAAGTCCCCTAGAATTACTACGTTATCGTGCCTTGTGGCCTTAACAATTTCCTCCCAAAGTAGTCTCCCTTGTTCCCTATCTAAGTGTGGAGGACGGTATATCACGCCAAAAATCAATTTTTCACACCCTCTGAAAATTCTATCCAGACAGACTCTATATGTATTACAGTGGTCCCTCAACTAACGAGTAATCCATATAACGAGCAAATCGTGAAACGAGTGCTTTTTTCACTAAATATTTCCCTCATGTAGCAAGTATTCCCTCGTGTAGCGAGCCGTAGCAGACCTGTCCGCCTGCCCCGCGCCTGCACAGGATGCCAGTCTAGCGTTGTTTACCATTGAGAGAACATTACCCAGCGTGCTCTATCAAACATTCACAATACAGTGGTCCTCGGTTTTCGCGAAAATTCGTTCCAGAATGCTGCTCAAATACCATTACCGAACGAATTTACTTCCTTAAGAAATAATGTCACGTAGGTTAGCCTATTTCAGACCCCCAAAAATACACTTGCAACAGCACTTACGAAAATACACTTAATGTACATAAATGTTCAAGTTTGGAGATGCACGAAAACCGAGGGACCACTGTACTTTTGTTGTGTTTATTGGTGGTACAGTGATTGTCACTGTGAAATAAGTCACCATGGGTCCAAAGAAGCTTACTAGTGGCACCCCAGTGGTAAAGAGAGTGAGAAACACCATTGAACTAAATTCAAATTCAAATTCTTTATTTCATGTAATACAAGGTGGGGGGTACTTATAGTTATACATTAAAGTTGATATTACAAGATGGCCAATAATATGCCTAGGTATGCCTAGGCTTTTCAGGCAGTCTTATGATAGGTCTTACTCAATAGCTATACAATGAATATACAGATTGTAAGGTTAGGTTAGGTTTACAAAATTTAGGTACTGGAATTTAAACATTGAGAATTTAACAATTAGTATAAGAAGTTAGCAATTAGTTTATATATTAATGATAAAGGTGATATATTGGCATAATATAGTTTCTATATTGGAGTGTCTTAGGCAACTACCGGTTGGGTGCGTAAGTGAGATAAGATGTTTTTTAACGGTGCTTTTGAAAATGGAGGTTGTGTCTGCAGTTCTAGAGTTTTCAGGCAGGAGTTCCAGATTTTAGGCCCTTTATGCGCATTGAATTTTTGTATAGATTTAGTCGGACACGGGAATGTCAAAGAGATGTTTATGTCTGGTATTATGTGTCTATGGGTCCTGTCACAACTGTCAAGAAAGTGTTTTAGCCTGTGGTTAAAGTTGGAATTAATGGTTCTATAAATGTAGATAGCAGAGTAGTATGGATGTTCTGGACAGTGAGTAGGTTTTTAGGTCTTTGAAGAGTGGGGGTAGTGCTGCCTAGCGCTGGATTGTGTGATAATTTCATTGCAAGCTTTTTTGTTGGGTTATTGGCTTTAGGTGGTAATTTGCTGTTGATCCCCACATGCACAAATGGCAT
>WNWK01030733.1:0-23274 GCA_009830355.1 Cherax destructor
CAGTATACATTCCATCAACACTCAGTATACATTCCACAACACTCAGTATACATTCCAGCAACACTCAGTATACATTCCAGCAACACTCAGTATACATTCCAGCAACACTCAGTGTTATTACTGACACAAAAAGTAATGCTTGGCTTGTTATACCAGGTTATACCATGTTATACCAGGTTATACCATGTTATACCAGGTTATACCAGGCAGTAAAGACGAAGGGACAATAATGAATCCGTTAATAAATTCAAGCTAGGAATGTTAAGGAAGAGAGTAACGTCAGATGTTGTCTGAACAGCTGTACACTTTCACTACCATTAATATTTACAATATGTAATTACCTTCAAAGACCACAACAATGTATCTGCCGCATCTGCTAGAAAAATGATAGGATGGATAATCGCTTGTTCTCTCTAGGCTGGAATACTGCTGTACACTAACTGCCCCCTTCAAGGCAGGTGAAATTGCTGACCTGGAGAGTGTACAAAGAACTTTCACAGCACACATAAGTACGATAAGGCACCTAAATTACTGGGAACGGTTGAAGTCCCTTGATTTGTATTCCCTGCAACACAGGCGAGAGAGATACATGATAATATACACTTGGAAAATCCTAGAGGGATTAGTAACAAACTTGCACACGAAAATCACTCTCTATGAATGCAATGGCCAGATCATCTTTGATCTCTGTCGCTAGTGCCATTCTCATGACAATTCAGATATGACTGCAATTCATGGTGCCATTTATATATTTTTCTACGGATTACTAGGTTGCAGGTTGCTATTGTTTTGTCATTGCATCTCCTAAATCTGCTGTACTCATTGTTATCCTTCTTTCTTACACTGGTAATTCGATGGTTATCTGAGATGGCAAGTATTACCTCCTAGCCAAGTATTACCTCCCAGCCGAGTATTACCTCCCAGCCGAGTATTACCTCGAAGCCGAGTATTACCTCCCAGCCGAGTCCTTGTTATCTGACTGTCAAACATACACTTTTCTTTGCCTTCACTTCATTTGATCGTATTAAGAGAACTTTTAACCTCACATCGCAAACTTTCTCCAGCCTTTGACCTCCATGACTCTGATCTTGCCTAACGATTTCGTGTTGTGTCTTTCCTTGCCTGAGTTATATTTACCGACTAAAACTCAGAGAGGTGTTCCTCAAGACTCCATCACTTCCTCGAGTGGTTCAGTCTCTCATCTTTTTGCCTCTTTGTTTGTTAAAACCAACATTCCCCTTCTTATTGTTCTCCTACTCACCTTCGTCACTCTCAAGGCTCCACTGAACGAGTGAGCTCACATTATCGGTCAAGTCTGTATATAGAATCTCTGCCTGATCGCTAAAGCTCTCGCTTCACACGGCGAGGGTCTGCGTTTGATTCCCAGCCAGGGTCTGGTGTGAGTCGCATCCTGGGACAAGGACCTAATTTACCCGAAATGCTCTGCATAACAAGGGACTTTCTATATAGTAGTATGTCACTGATGTCAGCTAGGCCTGTATACCTTGTACATGTACTTGTAGTAAATAAAGATATTATTATTATTATTATTATTATTATTATTATTATTATTATTATTATTATTATTATTAATTGTGTTCTTACTTTTCAGGAACTACTTCCCCTACTTATGTCAATTACTTATATTTTTTACATTTTCGTCTCTGTGGTAATTCAAAGTCCTTTTCTATTCAAAGTAACTCATTCTGAATATTTTGGTATTCTGTAAAAGTTGTACTTTCAGTTATTGGTTTACGTCATTCTCTTCCTATTTCGCCACATGTATCATTCTAGTCTCCATCAACCCAGTCTTGTTGTGTTTCACAATCTTGTACTATTTTATTAACTTTGCGGTTGAATGGGAATCTAACTTATTATTTATTTACCTTCATTCTTCACAATATACAAGCCTGGGTAGAGTCTTACCATCATTGTTAACAATATACAAGCCTGGGTAGAGTCTTACCATCATTCTTCACAATATACAAGCCTGGGTAGAGTCTTACCATCATTCTTCACAATATACAAGCCTGGGTAGAGTCTTACCATCATTCTTCACAATATACAAGCCTGGGTAGAGTCTTACCATCATTCTTCACAATATACAAGCCTGGGTAGAGTCACAAGTGCATTCAGTACTTCTCTTACGATGCTCAGTCAGTCAGATAAGAGAAATGTTTTTTATTTCTCTCTTTTTCCGTCCCTATGATCTAATTTTTTTGACACTGAAGTTTCAATTAATCACAGTTCATTCTTTAGTCTTTTATACCACCTAAGACTCTGCTACTTTGACTTCTTTGTCTCTCTCGGCTGGCCGAGATTCGATCCCGTGCCATTTTGTCCAGCACCGTGGGAAGCCACACAACGTTCACGATGCTCTGCACCTATGCAGCATTGATCCTGGAAATAAATGGTATAAAATACCGACACAATGGAAAAATAAACACATAAGCAGTATAATGTGATCCTTTATTGACAACGTTTCGCCCACGCAGTGGGCTTTATCGAGTCACAGACAGATCTGTGACTCGATAAAGCCCACTTCGTGGGCGAAACGTTGTCAATAAAGGATCACATTATACTGCTTATGTGTTTATTTTCCAGCATTGATCCTACATATATATATATATAGTTGTTTATATATATATATATATATATATATATATATATATATATATATATATATATATATATATATATATATATATATATATATATATATATATATATATATATATATATATATATATATATATATGCAAGAAAACCACTATGAAAAATAGAGAATTCCAAGCGCTTTCGTGACTACTCACATTATCAAGGAACTATAAAGGAAACATGACAAGAAAGGCTTATATAGGGGCGAGACTCACCTCACAGTCACATCACACTAACAAAGACTACACCTCACAGTAGCGTAACATCCACGACTCTGTGAAGAGAACATAAGAAAGGACCTGAAACTCTTCCCAAGAATTAAGATTAGTCCAATTTATCATTAAATTCTTCCCAAATTTTATTAATTATAAATGAATCCAATTTATATAAACCAAAAGAAATATTCATATTATTTTCAAAACTGCTTTTAATGAAACATGATTCTATTATATTCCTCTCAACCATGGACTTGTTGATACAACCTTCTCAGCATTTTGAAAATCAATTGGATGGTTAAAATCTCACATGATAAATAGAGCATTAGAATCTTGTCCAGTTCTAATGCTATATTTATGTTGTTTTAATCTTAGTTCAAGACTTTTTCCGGTTTGACCATAATAAACTTTATCGCATATTTTCAGGGAATCTTATAGACACATCCGTCAGCATTTTGGGGGGAATTTTTTATCAAGTCTTTTTACTGTATCAAGATT
The DNA here is from genome assembly GCA_009830355.1 of Cherax destructor. Lineage (NCBI taxonomy): Eukaryota > Metazoa > Arthropoda > Malacostraca > Decapoda > Parastacidae > Cherax > Cherax destructor. The sequence continues at coordinate 3,372 of WNWK01030733.1, forward strand.
TTTAAATACAACTTTGATATTAAAATTCTTAAGAAAGGAAGGCATATCAACCAAGTTTTCATGGTAAGGAGAACCAACATATTTTTGGTTGAATAAGGTTGGTTGTCCTTTTGGATTGTAAAAAGTATTCCTAGCTATTTTAAAAGATTTATCAATTATGTTTCTTGGGTATTTTAAATCATTAGCTATTTCATAAATTTTAGAGATTTCTTCATCTATGAACTCTGGACTACAAATACGTAAAGCTCTCAAAAACTTTGAAGAAAAAACCGACACTTTAACTCTATCTTGATGTGAAGAGTAATAGTGTACTTAGGAAAAATTATTTGTAAGTTTTCTGTAAATTTTGAATTTAAATTCAATGTTACCCTTAATAATAAACACATCTAGGAAGGGCAATGAGTTATTTACTTCGAATTCAACAGTAAAATTTATAGAATGAGCTAAGCTATTTAATTTAACAAGGAAATGGTTTATGTCTACATTCTTAGGCATAAGGCACAAATATCATCAACATATCTATACCACTTAGCTCTATTGGGAAGGATAGTGTTAAGCAATCTTGTTTCGAAAAATTCCACATATAAGTTACTAAGAACAGGTGAAAGAGGATTCCCATTGCCATACCAAACTTCTGAGTGTAAAACTCATCATTAAATACAAATTTTGCATCAACAATACAAAGTTTAATAAGTTTAATGATAGTAGGAACTGGCAATGGTAAATCATAATTAACCAGTTCTTCAGATAAGAAACTTAGTAAATCATCAACTGGAACTTTTGTAAACAAGGAGGTAACATCAAAACTAACCATATTGAAATCATTTAAATCAGTCAAGGTGCTTAATTTATCAACTAAATCTAAGTTGTTTTTACATTAAAATTAGAAATTTTTCCAACAATTGGGCTCAAAATATCAACAAGCCATTTAGAAAGTTTATAAGAAACTGAACCTATAGAGCTAATAATTGGTCTAACAGGATTACCAGGTTTGTGTGTTTTTATTAATCCATACATATAAGGTAAAGATGGATTAGTGGAAGTAAATTTTTAATTAATTCATCTTTGCCCTTCAATAGATGTTTTATTGTTTTATTGAAATTTCTGTTAACAGTTTCTAGGGATTCTTTCTAAGTTTAGAATAGGTTTCAAAATCATCTAGGAGGTTATTCATTTTATCTTGGTAATCGGTTTCTTTCATAATTACAATTGCATTTATTTTATCTGCTTTAGTAAGACGCAAATTTCTATTATTCAAAAGTGAATCATAAGACTTAAAAATCTTTGAGGGCAATTGGGAATATTTTGTTTTAACATTGAGCTATATACCATCCCTTACTAATATTAATTTCATCAGTGGATAAATCAGAGGATTTTTCTAAATTACAAAAGGCTTTTGCAATTTCAACATTATTAAGTTTTTTTGAAGTTGCAAAACTTAAACCGAAACCAAGAGCAGCAGTTGTATTTTTATCTAATATTTCATCTGATAAGTTAATTACAAAATTGTTATTAGCGTGCTTTGTCCAATCACTATTTTCAATTAAATTATCTAATTTTCTTTGTAGTTTGTTTTTGAGATTATTACATATTCTTCTGAGTTTATTATAGCAATGATCCAACATACTATGTTGCCATTCTGATGGAATAGCTTGATAAAAGGAGTATTTTTTGTTTCTCAATATTTTGAATGCTTCTTTCTCCTGTAATTTAGTAATTTCAATATGTTTCATAGTGGTTGTCTTGCATATTTTGATATCACCTGTTTACTGTGATCTTTTTACATCAATGGATACCACACGACTCTTCACAATGTTCTCGGTAAGCTTTCCTAATCATATTTCTTTTGTTTCCCAGTTTTCTTCTGCGCTGATCAAGTCACATAAGCTTAAAATTCGACTTAATTTTTTAAAAGACTGTTTGAATGAACAAGTTTTGCCTAAATCTCTTTTACCAAATAGACTCCTTGACATGAGAGATCGTCCTTTTGATGATTTTATGAGAATTATTCTTCAGAAACATATTGAAATTACTAAAATACAGGAGAAAGAAGCATTCAAAATATTGAGAAACAAAAAATACTCCTTTTATCAAGCTATTCCACCAGAATGGAAACATAGTATGTTGGATCATTGCTATAATAAACCCAGAAGAATTTGTAATAATCTCAAAAACAAACTACAAAGAAAATTAGATAATTTAATTGAAAATAGTGATTGGACAAAGCACGCTAATAACAATTTTGTAATTAACTTATCAGATGAAATATTAGATAAAAATACAACTGCTGCTCTTGGTTTCGGTTTAAGTTTTGCAACTTCAAAAAAACTTAATAATGTTGAAATTGCAAAAGCCTTTTGTAATTTAGAAAAATCCTCTGATTTATCCACTGATGAAATTAATATTAGTAAGGGATGGTATATAGCTCAATGTTAAAACAAAATATTCCCAATTGCCCTCAAAGATTTTTAAGTCTTATGATTCACTTTTGAATAATAAAAATTTGCGTCTTACTAAAGCAGATAAAATAAATGCAATTGTAATTATGAAAGAAACCGATTACCAAGATAAAATGAATTACCTCCTAGATGATTTTGAAACCTATTCTAAACTTAGAAAGAATCCCCTAGAAACTGTTACCAGCAATTTCAATAAAACAATAAAACATCTATTGAAGGGCAAAGATGAATTAATTAAAAAATTTACTTCCACTAATCCATCTTTACCTTATATGTATGGATTAATAAAAACACACAAACCTGGTAATCCTGTTAGACCAATTATTAGCTCTATAGGTTCAGTTTCTTATAAACTTTCTAAATGGCTTGTTGATATTTTGAGCCCAATTGTTGGAAAAATTTCTAATTTTAATGTAAAAAACAACTTACATTTAGTTGATAAATTAAGCACCTTGACTGATTTAAATGATTTCAATATGGTTAGTTTTGATGTTACCTCCTTGTTTACAAAAGTTCCAGTTGATGATTTACTAAGTTTCTTATCTGAAGAACTGGTTAATTATGATTTACCATTGCCAGTTCCTACTATCATTAAACTTATTAAACTTTGTATTGTTGATGCAAAATTTGTATTTAATGATGAGTTTTACACTCAGAAGTTTGGTATGGCAATGGGGAATCCTCTTTCACCTGTTCTTAGTAACTTATATATGGAATTTTTCGAAACAAGATTGCTTAACACTATCCTTCCCAATAGAGCTAAGTGGTATAGATATGTTGATGATATTTTGTGCCTTATGCCTAAGAATGTAGACATAAACCATTTCCTTGTTAAATTAAATAGCTTAGCTCATTCTATAAATTTTACTGTTGAATTCGAAGTAAATAACTCATTGCCCTTCCTAGATGTGTTTATTATTAAGGGTAACATTGATTTTAAATTCAAAATTTACAGAAAACCTACAAATAATTGTTCCTATGTACACTATTACTCTTCACATCAAGATAGAGTTAAAGTGTCGGTTTTTTCTTCAATGTTTTTGAGAGCTTTACGTATTTGTAGTCCATAGTTCATAGATGAAGAAATCTCTAAAATACCCAAGAAACATAATTGATAAATCTTTTAAAATAGCTAGGAATACTTTTTACAATCCAAAAAGGGACAACCAACCTTATTCAACCAAAAATATGTTGGTTCTCCCTTACCATGAAAACTTGGTTGATATGCCTTCCTTTCTTAAGAATTTTAATATCAAAGTTGTATTTAAAAATCTTGATACAGTAAAAAGACTTTTGATAAAAAATTCCCCCCAAAATGCTGACGGATGTGTCTATAAGATTCCCTGTAAAATATGCGATAAAGTTTATTATGGTCAAACCGGAAAAAGTCTTGAACTAAGATTAAAACAACATAAATATAGCATTAGAACTGGACAAGATTCTAATGCTCTATTTATTCATGTGAGAGATATTAACCATCCAATTGATTTTCAAAATGCTGAGAAGGTTGTATCAAGCAAGTCCATGGTTGAGAGGAATATAATAGAATCATGTTTCATTAAAAGCAGTTATGAAAATAATATGAATATTTCTTTTGGTTTATATAAATTGGATTAATTTATAATTAATAAAATTTGGGAAGAATTTAATGATAAATTGGACTAATCTTAATTCTTGGGAAGAGTTTCAGGTCCTTTCTTATGTTCCTCTTCACAGAGTCGTGCGATGTTACGCTACTGTGAGGTGTAGTCTTTGTTAGTGTGATGTGACTGTGAGGTGCAGTCTTGCCCCTTATATAAGCCTTCTTGTCATGTTTCCTTTTATAGTTCCTTGATAATGTGAGTAGTCACGAAAGCGCTTGGAATTCCTCTATTTTTTCATAGTGGTTGTCTTGCATATTTTGATATCACCTGTTTACTGTGATCTTTTTGCATATATATATATATTTAATATATATATATATATATATATATATATATATATATATATATATATATATATATATATATATATATATATATATATATATATATATATATATATATATATATTTCTTAAGTATAGACATTTTATCCTGAAGTGAAGCATTCTATCATTAAGATAATTCATTACCAGATTATTTTCGCAGTTACTATAGTCTGTTTTAATAACGTGTTGTAGTTTTCTTATGCAGTATTCTGTCAAAAGTTGTCTTACCTATTTAATCTTTGTAAGTTTGTCTTACGACTATATTAGGTTTCTGATGCAGGATATTCCATTCGAAAATACGTGTTGTCGCTCACATATGACTCACATTTTCACATAGTTGTCGTCAAGAGTCTTGTTATTTCTCTATTACCTTACATAAACGTATGTTCTAAATACTGAGTAGTATTTTCCCTCTTCGTGTTCTTATAAATATGGACAAGTGGTGTTCTCCAGGCTGCCACATGTTCCTCCAGCGTCCACGACAATAACATGCTAGGCTCAGTAGCTCGTCTTGTGGGACAAGTGGTGTTCTTCAGGCTGCCACATGTTCCTCCAGCGTCCACGACAATAACATGCTAGGCTCAGTAGCTCGTCTTGTGGGACAAGTGGTGTTCTCCAGGCAGCCACATGTTCCTCCGGCGTCCACGACAATAACATGCTAGGCTCAGTAGCTCGTCTTGTGGGACAAGTGGTGTTCTCCAGGCTGCCACATGTTCCTCCAGCGTCCACGACAATAACATGCTAGGCTCAGTAGCTCGTCTTGTGGGACAAGTGGTGTTCTCCAGGCTGCCACATGTTCCTCCAGCGTCCACGACAATAACATGCTAGGCTCAGTAGCTCGTCTTGTGGGACAAGTAGTGTTCTCCAGGCTGCCACATGTTCCTCCAGCGTCCACGATAATAACATGCTAGGCTCAGTAGCTCGTCTTGTGAGACAAGTGGTGTTCTCCAGGCTGCCACATGTTCCTTGAGCGTCCACGACAATAACATGCTAGGCTCAGTAGCTCGTCTTGAGGGACAAATGGTGTTCTCCAGGCAGCCACATGTTCCTCCAGCGTCCACGACAATAACATGCTAGGCTCAGTAGCTCGTCTTGAGGGACAAATGGTGTTCTCCAGGCAGCCACATGTTCCTCCAGCGTCCACGACAATAACATGCTAGGCTCAGTAGCTCGTCTTGTGGGACAAGTGGTGTTCTCCAGGCTGCCACATGTTCCTCCAGCGTCCACGACAATAACATGCTAGGTGGAAATAAATGGTATAAAATACCGACACAATGGAAAAATAAACACATAAGCAGTATAATGTGATCCTTTATTGACAACGTTTCGCCCACGCAGTGGGCTTTATCGAGTCACAGGTAGATCTGTCTGTGACTCGATAAAGCCCACTGCGTGGGCGAAACGTTGTCAATAAAGGATCACATTATACTGCTTATGTGTTTATTTTTCCAATAACATGCTAGGCTCAGTAGCTCGTCTTGTGGGACAAGTGGTGTTCTCCAAGCTGCCACATGTTCCTCCAGCGTCCACGACAATAACATGATAGGCTCAGTAGCTCGTCTTGTGGGACAAGTGGTGTTCTCCAGGCAGCCACATGTTCCTCCATCGTCCACGACAATAACATGCTAGGCTCAGTAGCTCGTCTTGTGCACAGCTCAGCTACTAGACTTGTATATCTTCATGTGTTGTTTACTGGTCGCTATTACTGTGTAATTTACTCCCCGTTTCCTGCTCTGGCGCCAGCACTTGTTTTGTCATTTAGAAACTGACGACCTTCATCCAGTTTCCGTCAGTTGGTCTCTTTACCACTTGGCTCTTCTTACTAGATGCTTTACTATCATCTTCTTTCTCAAATTGCCTCTCAAATTTCTTCAGATTCCAATCAATTAATTTCTTACTCTCCAGTATATTTATCTGTCTTCTGTTAGTTGTCTTATTAAGTGTTCCAATCACATTTGTATAATGTCTTGGTTTCCCTACACCACTGGTTTCCATGTGTGTGTGTGTGTGTGTGTGTGTGAGTGTATGTGTGTGTGTGTGTGTGTGTGTGTGTGTGTGTGTGTGTTTTCTCACACAATTGTGGTTGCTTATGTCCAGTCATAGCTCCTGGCCCAGCCTCTTCACTGATCGCTACTGGGTCCTCTCTCTCCCTGCTCCATGAGCTTTATCAAACCTCGTCTTAAAACTATGTATGGTTCTTGCCTCCACTACGTCACTTTCCAGACTATTCCACTTCCTGACAACTCTATAACTGAAAAAATACTTCCTAACATCCCTTTGACTCATTTGAATCTTCAGTTTCCAATTATGACCCCTTGTTTCTGTGTCCCATCTCTGAACATTCTGTTTTTGTCCACCGTGTCAATTCCTCGCAGTTACTGGACCAAGATTCAGCCTGTCCAGGTTCCTTTGTAGTCCTGCCTGATCCTCATCCGATTTAATTTTCCTCATTAACTTAAGATCATCTGCAAACAGGGACACTTCTGAGTCTATCCCTTCTGTCATGTCATTCATATATACCTAAAACAGCACCGGTCCTATGACTGACCCCTGTGGAACCCCGTGTGTGTGTATGTGTGTGTGTGTGTGGGAAAGACTACTTGGGACGCTCCACCACATTAACTTAAGCGACTCTGTAATTACTTGTGATTTCTCTAGGCTCTGCGAGCCATTGTGTTTTCTCTCTTGCTTGTTATGTGGGTGTGTACTCACCTAATTGTGGTTGCAGGGGTCGATTCATAGCTTCCGGCTCCGCGTCTTCACTGGTCGCCACTAGGTCTCTCTCTACCTGTTCCATGAGCTTTATCATACCTTTTCTTAAAGCTGTGTATGAATCTTGTCTCAACTACGTCACTCTCCATTCTATTTCACTTCTTGACAACTCTATGATTGAAGAAATACTTCTTAACATCACTGTGACTCATGTGAACCTTCGACTTCCAGTGGTATCATATTGTTGCTGTGTCCAATCTCTGAAACATCCTGTCTGTATCCACCTTGTCAATTCCTCTCAGTATTTTATATGGAGATTCAGACACTTATGCAACATATAAGAATCTTTATTGAGGAAACGTATCGCCACACAGTGGCTTCATCAGTCCAAAAAAAAGCAGAAATGTGAAAGGAGAGGAGGAGTTTGAGATAATCAGTCCCTCGGCCTGGAGTCGATGTATTCAGTCCATCAATCTTGTAGAAAGTACAGCACAGGGGCGAAGACCTACTTCGACTAGTGGATGGTACCACTAAGCCTCGCCTCCTCCTGCTTCGCCTCAACTGACTACAGTATATAAGCAACCTCTACGGCCCTGTGCTGTACTTTCTTCAAGATTGATGGACTGAACACATCGACTCCAGGCCGAGGGACTGATTACCTCAAACTCCTCCTCTCCTTACACATTTCTGCTTTTTTTTGGACTGATGAAGCCACTGTGTGGCGAAACGTTTCCTTAATAAAGATTCTTATATGTTGCATAAGTGTCTCAATCTCCAACTCGTCGGTTTTCAAAATCATTTATCAATATTTTATATGTTGTTATCATGTCCTCCCTATTTCCCCCGTCCTTTAGTGTTGTCAGGTCGATTTCCCTTAACCTCTCCTCGTAGGACTTGCCTCTTAGCTCCGGAACTAGTCTTGTTACAAACCTTTGCACTCTAATTTCTTGACGTGCTTGACCAAGTGTGGGTTCCAAACTGGTGCTGCATACTCCAATATGGGCCAGATGTACACGGTGTACAGAGTTCTGAACGATTCCTTACTGAGGTGAAGGAACGCTATTCTTAGATTTGCCAGGCGCCCATATGCTGCAACAGTTATTTGGTTGATGTGCGCTTCAGGAGATATGTTCGGTAATATACTCACACTAAGATCATTTTCCTTGAGTGAGGTTTGCAGTCTTTGGCCATCCCTAGACTGTACTCTGTCTGCGGTCTTCTTTGCCCTTCCTTAATCTTCATGATTTTGCACTTCGTGGAGTTGCAGGACCATGCTTGCAGCCTGTCCAGATCCCTTTGTAGTCCTGCCTGATCCACATTTGGTTGAATTCTCCTCATTAGCTTCACATCGGCTGCCAACAGGGACACTTCTGAGTCTGGCCCCTCTGTCATGTCATCACATATACCAGAAACAGCACTGGTCCTAGGACTGACCCCTTTGCAACCCCACTCGTCACAGGCGCCCACGCTGACATCTCGTCACGTACCATGACTCGTTGTTGTCCTTATATAAGGTATTCTCTGATCCATTGCAGTACCTTTCCTGTTACACCTGCCTGGTCGTCCAGTTTTTGCCATAATCTCGTGTGTGGAACTGTGTCAAAAGCCTTTTTGCAGTAAAAGAAAATGCGATCAACCCACCCACCCCTCTCTCTCTCTCTCGTCATACTTACTTCGCCTTGTCGTAAAACTCCAGTAGGTTAGTGACACAGAATTTCCCTTCCCTGAAACCACTCTTATCCTGATAATCTTCTCCATGACTTTGCATAGTTTGCATGTCAGTGACACTGGTCTGTAGTTAAATGCTTCGTGTTTGTCTCCTTTTTTAAAAATTTGTACTACATTTTCTGTCTTACAAACCTCAGGTAGTCCCCTGTTTTGATAGATATGTTGAAGATTATTAGCGGCACACACAGCGTCTCTTCTCCCTCTCTAAGGACCCAAGGAGAGATATCGTCCGGTCCTACCGCCTTTTAGGTATCTAGTTCACTTAGCAGCCTCTTTACTTCCTCCTTCGCTGTGTGTATTGCGTCCAGCACTGGTTGATGTACCCCACCATTCCAGCTTCCCTGAGTCCTTTCTGTCTCCACTGAAAATACTTCCTTAAATCTCATGTTGAGGTCTTCACATACTTCTTGGTAAATTCTTGTGAACTCCCCACCTTCCTTCCTCATCCTGATTACCTGGTCCTTGATTGTGGTTTTCTTGCTGATGTGGCTGTACAACAGCTTGGGGTCAGACTTGCATCTTCGATGCTATGTTATTTTCGTACTAACGCTCAGCCTCTTTCCTTATGTGTTCATATTCATTTCTGGCTGTTCGACTAATCTCTTTATTTTCTTGGGTCCTTTGTCTTCTATACTTTTTCCATTCTCTAGCGCACTTAGTGAACCAAGAGCTCGTTCTGGTCTTCCAATTATTTCTGTTGCTCTTGGGAATGAACCTCTTCTCTGCCTACTTGCATTTTGTGCATTTCGTTTACTGATTTTCATACCAGTTCTCTTTCCCACTGTACCTCATGTAGGAAATTCCTCATTCCTGTGTAGTCCCTCTTTTGTAGTTTGGCTTCTCTAGTCCTACTTTTCCTGCTTCTCTCTCCACTTGTAACTCTACTATTTATTAGAAGCTCAGGCCCATATGTGATCACTAGCTTCAAGGGGCCTTTCATATGTGATGTCCTCAATTTCTGAACTATGTAGGGTGAACATGAGATCCAGTCTTGCTGGTTCGTCTTCTCCTGTCTCTCTGGTAGTGCCCCTAATATATTGATGCATTATGTTTTCCAGTACGACCTCCATCATCTTAGCCCTCCTTGGTTCTTGTACGTCATGTGGCTCCAGGTTTTCCCAGACAGTTTCCTTGTGATGGTGGGTTATACATCACTGCAATCACCACCTTGGGACCCTCGGTATGAAGTGTTCCTGCTATGTAGTCTCTTGCTTCCCCTCTGTGTGTGCGTGCTCACCTATATGTACTCACCTAGTTGTTGTTGGTCGTCCCTGCTCAGCTCTCATACAGAGAGGGTGTTTCTGTGCAGGTCCCTGGCGATCGCTTGTGAAAACACCTGATTTTCACAAGACGGCGGAACGCTGTAAGAGGAGGATAAATACCGTCTGTTTGGACTTTGTGAAAGGGGCTATAACGCCAAGTAATGTGGATATTTTGCTCCCCAGTATAGTCAGAGACATGTATGAAATCCAGAATCAAGAATTATATGGGATTTCATTGAATGGAGTGTCCCGTATCTTCGTTATGTTCCGGTCTGCCGGTGTGTACGATAGAGTGGTGGACCATTATCAGGATCACTGAATGGAGATTACACCGGCTGTGGATGTTGTGCTAAGGGATGTATCAAGATTTTATTCTTGGGTACGTCTCCGTAATGTCCCGTTTAAAGCACGGGAACATGACATCAGGGAAGCTTGCAAAGTACGGTGTGATACACGAAGCTTCTATGGGACGCTGGACTCAAGGTCCGTATGCCAGCTTTCCAGAAGGTTTCTATAGACTCAAAATGACCTTGCAAAATCAGATTCCTTCATATGTCTTCCTACAAGAATTATGGATGCAGGTCTATGTGACCTATGCAGGTCAGGTCCGGATGTGTTGCATATGTGGGTCAACAGGTCACATGGCAAAAGACTGCAATCAACGAATACATGGGGAGCAGTATACTAGCTCTGAGAGTGACAGGAAGGCTGACGAAATGGAGAGGCAGCGACAGGACGTAGGTGTGGTATCAACGGGCAGGTGAAGTGACGAGGTGAAAAATGAAATGGACAGGGTGTGTACTTTACCCACAGAGGTGGTGGGGTCACATGAATCTGCAAGTGAAGAGAGTCATGTTGTGATGGAATTGGCAATGAGTCTAGAGGATCCTTTGATAGATGACTTTCAGGATTTGTTGAATAGTCCTTTGGGTGCTTTGTCCACCCAGAATGGAGAGAGCGCCAGTGTTGTGAGAAGTAAGGGCATGGTGGAGGTAAATTTTATTGAATGTAGAGAAGCACATGATATGACTGGGGAACGGGAGGGGGTCAGCTGTCAGATGAGGTGATAAATGTGGAGGTGCATCAACCTCCGAAGGATAAGGGTGGTGACAAGCAAGCTGTGGAGCTCTCACGGAAACGACCTAGTGGAGCAGGGGAGGACTATGTCTTCACCCCAGCACAAAGGGCAAAAAAATCTTGGGAAGAGGTTGCTAAGGGTGGGAAAGGAGGTGGCAGGAGTAGGGTGGGGGGCACTGAGAGGAGAAAGCTCACTGACAAGAAAGGAGAAACATTGGATGTCATGGATAAAGGTGATAAAGAAATCAAGGTCGGTATAGTCCAGTTAAATGTCCAGAAATTGCAGAAACATAGAGGGAAGCTCCCATTGCCGTTTTCAGGTGCCTTACGTTAAATGTGAATGGCCTCAAAAATGAGGTCAAACGGCGGTGGCTGGAGGTCACATTAAAGAGGTGGAGTGTGGATGTCATTATCATACAAGAGCATAATTATAGATGTGGGAATGACTTACGATTAAAGGGGTATCAGGTATTTGCAGGTAGTTCAGAGAATTTTAAGGGTGGGGTTGCTGTGGGAATACGTGAATCTAGCCCTTTCAGCCTGCTGCGGTGGGAGGAGGGAGGTGGGCGAGTGGTGAGGGTTGAGGGGCTTTGGGGTTGCATTAACGTTTGTTTTATTGGGGTATACATGCCTGCAGTGGCATGTAAGAGGATCAAAGAGGATTTTGTCAAGGAGATTTTGATTTATTATATGCTTAGTTTACCTATAGTAACTTTGGTTGGAGGGGATTGGAATTGCGTCATTCACGGAAAGGACGTGGAACCTCGAGGGGCTGTTTGTGATCTAGGAATTTTAAGAGAAGTTCTACATGCGATTAGTTTGGTGGATGTAGTGCAGGGGGATAATTGGAAGGTGGAATATACTTTTGTTAGAAGGGGATACACTGCGAGACTGGATAGAATGTATGTAACGAGTGCGGTGAATGTGGTGCGTGTGCAATGTTTAGATGTGGGTATATCTGATCATAGGGGTGTATTGGCGGATGTTGGATGGAATGGAGCGGTAACTGCGTATCCTAGTTACTGGAAATTAAATGTGCAGCTTTTGGAAGGTGGTGATACAGGTGAGCGTTTCGAAGAGTGGTGGGATGGGTTATGGAGGTAAGGGAAGCGGGAGCAGGATATAACTAGGTGGTGGTATAGACAGGCGAAGCAGGGGATCAGGGACTTTTATAAGAGTGAGGCAAAAATTGATGGTCACTTGAGGTATGGGTTACAGCAATATCTAGAAAATCAGTTAAGGGTTTATAATGAGAAACGGGCAGGAAATTATCAGCAGGAGGTAGGTGGAATACGGCAACAGTTATGGGATATAAAGAATGATAGGTTTCAGGTGCTTCATATTAAAGGGAAGGTACACGAGGTGCTTTGGGGGAATAAGCCGTCTGTCACTGTCTTAAGGGCCTTTCAGAGACGTAGGGTTGGGATGACGATTTTATCAATGAAAGTGCATGAGGGTTTCGGGGCATATGAGGAGGGACAAAGGTTAGGGTCGACGGAGAGTATAGGCTGTTATGTTGACGAGTGATTTCAGCAATATTGGTCGAAAGGGCAAGAGTATGAAGGGGATAGGGAGTCAATTCTAGGGGGTATAAGTAATAGACTGGAGGAGGGTGATAGAATGTGTATGGATGGGGCTATTACAGAGGAGGAGGTGGAGGAGGCCATTCAGGGGATGAAGGTAAAGAAGGTCCAGGGGATAGACGGCATCCCAAGTGATTTTTATATAAGACACTGGAATGCATTGTGTGAGTGCCTCACAAGGGTCTTTAATGGGATGAAAGATAAGGGAAGTATGGGTGGAGACGAGAATATTGGTGTTGTGGTGCTTGTGCCTTAGGGCAGGGATGTGGACACAATAAAAAATTATCGTGCGATTACCCTTTTATGCGCCAATTACAAGATCTTTGCGCAAATTTTAGGCAATAGGATAAAAAAGGTTCTCAGGAGGGTGATTGATGAGGGTCAATGTGGGATACCAGGAAGAAGTGTTCGAATGAGTCATTGTAGGATAAGAGAGTTTGTAGAGAAGGCATCGGGGGCGGGAGGGGGGCGTCCTCGCGGTTGATTGGCAAGGTGCATATGACAGTGTGGAACGTGATGTGCTGTACCAGATTATGGGAAAGCAAAGTGTTAGCGAGATGATGATTAGATGGATAGTTACAATGTATGAAAAGGCGAGTGTGCGTGTACAGGTGAATGGTAGGATCGGGAGGGAGGTAAGTATGGGCAGAGGGTTGCTCCTGTTTGCATATGTGCAGGACCCCTTTTATGGGTTAGTAAGGGAGGGAGTAAGGGGAGGGGAAACGGGGGTCTAGTAGTGAAACAGGAATAACTGGATACGTGGACGATACAACGATCCTCGTAGGAAACGATGAGGGATTGAGGAATGTTGGCAAAATAATAGGAGTGTTTGGTAGGGCGACTGGATTAGGGGTTAATAAAGTTAAGTCCAAATTATTGGAGGTAGAAACGTGTGTAGGAGGGGAATTGAGTTAAAATATGGATGGACGATGGTCGATGCGATGGTAGGGCGAGAGTAGAAAATACCGGGGCGGTGGTGGGGGCAGCGCTGCGAAGAATGCAAGGTTGGAAACCAGGGGATGTAACATTATTGCAATGGGTGGTGGTTGTCAATGCCTTAATTTACAGCAAACTGTGGTTTGTAGTTGCAATATATCCCTTAGTGGACAAAGAGCTGGTGGATTTGCAAACGAGAGTGTTAAGGTATGTTTGGGGATTTGGAAGACATTGGCTATCGAAAGAGACAGTCATGATGTCACAGCGTGACAGTGGAATGGGTTTATTGCCAGTAAAGCAGATGGTCATAGGTATGTATGTGAAACAGAGGTATCTAGGGGAAGCGGGTGTGAAAGGATGTAGGATAGGAAAAGCCATGTCAGAAGTATATAGATGGTGGGGAGGGAAGGATTTACTTTTGTGTAAGAACATTATGCGAGAGATGCTTGTTGCTCGGGAACCTTCCACATTTAAGGTGGGCCACCTGGCACGGGTTGGGACGGAAGGAAGGAAGGACAGTGGCGGGAGGATCTGGGTTGGTGAGAGGAGAGGAAGTGTTCCCAATGTATAATTGGCGGAATGTATGGAGAGGGTTGATGAAATTGCATTTGGCGCCGCAAACAAGAGTCACAGTATTTCGGTTTCTACATGGATACTTGCTTCACGAGCAGTGTTGTGTGAAATGGGCTTGATACGTGAGGGTGCATGTGAGAGATGTGAGGAATGCGAGACAGCTTACCACCCAATCTATTTCTGTGAGGAACTAGGAGGTGTGAGGTCATGGTTTGGACAAGTGATCCGCATGATGGGGGGAGGGGGTTTGATCACGATGAGGGTGTTAAGTTTGGACATAGGAGGTGTTGGTAAAGATATTATTAGGGCGATCAGGTATCTGGCCGCTGAATATATTCACTTGTCATGGGTTATGAGGGAGTGTGAGGGAGATGTCAGGATAAGGGCCATGGCGGCGAGTTTTTATCGTACTGCGCGTAGGAACGAGGGATTATATGGGAGAGATTGGGTTAAAAGTTTTCCGGTGGAGTACAGGGAGATGACTGTTGAAAAGCTGCTGCAGTTAAGGTGATAAGGAGAGAGGGCTAGATTCTCTTTGGTGAGGGGTAGCGGGCGGATAGTGTTAGGAATAAAGTGTGGGTAGGTGTGAAAGGGTACCTGGAAGGGAGGGGGAGTCAAGGGCGACGGTTGACTTTAACTTTTGGACAGTTGACTTGGATTCTGAATCGGACGGAATAGGAAGGTGGAAGGGTGTAGGTTGGAGGATGTAGGGCAAGGGAAGGGGGCGCGGGGTTATGTCAGGGGAAATGTTTTAGGGGCTTCCCTTTTCTTCTGGCACTTCTTTGTGCTGGAGAGGGGCTGGTACAATATATAGTGGCTGAGGAGGGATGCACTGATTGTCAAGTTCATGTACCAATCCTGGCAAAGGTGTATTTTTCAACAGGTGATATTTGGACTTCCTAGTAGTGGAAGTTGTTGTTAACTTCTATTAGGTTCTATGAGTTATATATGCATGTAGTAATATGCCAAGAAGGACTTAACATAGGAGATGTTTATACATCACCTTTACCATTAATATATAAACTAATTGTTAAATTCTTAAATGTCTAAATTCCAGTACCTCAATTTTGTAAACCTAGTTAATCACTACAATTACCTAACCTTACTATCTGTATAATCATTGTGTCACTATAGAGTAAGACCTATCATAAGACTGCCTGAAAAGCCTAGGCATACCTAGGCATATTATTGGCCATCTTGTAATATCTACTTCATAAAATGCATAATTATAAGTACACACCCACCTTGTATATTACCAGAAATAAAGAATTTGAATTTGAATTTGAATAATGTGTCACACATTTAGTCAAAGGTAAAGTAGCGAGAACTCGCTGGAACAGATGTTCATGATTGTAAGTTTGTACAAGTACATGCTGACTTCAATAGCATCAAGATGTATCATGTGTAGCATTGGTTGAAGCTATACTATAATGCATTATGTATGTATTAAGGATAGGTAGGGGGGGGGTTCCTTAAATTTGCTCGGAAGTATATATTTAATATATGTAATCTACATATGGTCTTAAATAAAATATATAAAAAAAGTTGTTGTTGCAGGGGTCGATTTACAGCTCCTGGCCCCCTAATCTTCGCTGGTCGCTACTAGGTTCACTTTTGACTTCAAGAGCCTTATCGTACCTCTTACTAAAGATATATATGGAACCTGCTTCCACCACTTCATTCTCCAGAATGTTCGGCTTCCTTACAGCTATAAGGCAGAAGAAATACTTCTTAACATTCCTAGACATTCCCTTTAGCTCCAGGACTAGTTTTATTGCAAACCTCTGCACTTTCTCCAATTTTTTTTATATGTTTGTCAATACTGGTGGTGCATACTCCAATATGCTCATG
The DNA here is from genome assembly GCA_009830355.1 of Cherax destructor. Lineage (NCBI taxonomy): Eukaryota > Metazoa > Arthropoda > Malacostraca > Decapoda > Parastacidae > Cherax > Cherax destructor. The sequence goes on from WNWK01030733.1 coordinate 19,521, forward strand.
ACAAACACTGTGTAGTGTCATGAATTACTCTTTACTTAGATGTTGAAAATCAATTCTTAGATTAGCCAGATGCTCATTTACTGCAAACAAAATATTTGGCTGGTGTCCGCTCAGGGGATATGCTCGGTATGAAACTCGCCCCAAGGTCTTTCTCCTCCTCGAGCCTCCTCGAGCCTGTACTTCGTCTGCGGTCTTATCTGCTCTACCCAAAACTTCACAACTTTCCACTTGGTGGAGTTAAACTATATGAACTATGTCAGACAAGGCCTTTCCTGGTCCTTGTCCGCTTGTATTCTGCTCAATAGCTTCACGTTATCCGCGAACAAGGACACCAGTGACTTTATCCCTTCTGTCATGTCAGTTGTGTACACAAGAAAAAGAACTGGCCCTAGAACTGATCCGTGTGGAACCCTACTTGTCACCTGTACCCTTTTCGACACCTCGTCATAGACCATCGACTCTTGTGTGCTATTTTGTCGAAATCCTTCTTACAGTCCAAGAAAATGCAAACTACCCATCCCTCTCACTCCTTTCATCTATTACCTTGTCGTAGAGCTCCAGTAGGTTTGTGACACAGGAGTTTCATCCCTGAAGTGGTGCTGGTATGATACCTTTCTTCTCTTGGTGCTCCACCGCTCCTCTCTAGGTGTTCCACCGCTCATCTCTAGGTGCTCCACCGCTCCTCTCTACGTGCTAAACCCCTACTATATAGGTGCTCCACCGCTCCTCTCTAGGTGCTCCACCGCTCTTCTCTAGGTGCTCCACCGCTTCTCTCTAGGTGCTCCTCTGCTCCACTCTGTGCTCCACCGCTCCTCTCTAGGTGCTCCACTGCTCCTCTCTAGGTGCTCCACCGCTTCTCTCTAGGTGCTAAACCCCTCCTCTCTAGGTGCTCCACCGATCCTCTCTAGGTGCTCCACCGCTCCTCTCTAGGTGCTCCACCGCTACTCTCTAGGTGCTAAACACCTCCTCTCTAGGTGCTCCCCCGCTCCTCTCTAGGTGCTCCACCGCTCCTCTCTCGGTGCTCCACCGCTCCTCTCTAGGTGCTCCACAGCTCCTCTCTAGGTGCTCCACCGCTCCTCTATAGGTGCTCCACCGCTCCTCTCTAGGTGCTCCACCGATCCTCTCTAGGTGCTCCACCGATCCTCTCTAGGTGCTCCACCGCTCTTCTCTAGGTGCTCCACCGCTCCTCTCTAGGTGCTCCACCGCTCCTCTCTAGGTGCTCCACCGCTCCTCTCTAGGTGCTCTACCCTCCTCTCTAGGTGCTCCACCGCTCTTCTCTAGGTGCTCCACCGCTCCTCTCTAGGTGCTCCACCGCTTTTCTCTAGGTGCTCCACCGCTCCTCTCTAGGTGCTCCACCGCTCCTCTCTTGGTGCTCTACCCCTCCTCTCTAGGTGCTCCACTGCCCCTCTCTAGGTGCTCTACCGCTCCTTTCTAGGTGCTCCACCGCTCTTCTCTAAGTGCTCCACCGCTCTTCTCTAGGTGCTCCACTGCTCCTCTCTAGGTGCTCCACCGCTTTCTCTAGGTGCTCCACCGCTCTTCTCTAGGTGCTCCACCGCTCCTCTCTAGGTGCTCTACCCCTCCTCTCTAGGTGCTCCACCGCTCTTCTCTAGGTGCTCCACCGATCCTTTCTAGGTGCTCCACCGCTCTTCTCTAGGTGCTCCACCGCTCTTCTCTAGATGCTCCACCGCCGTTCTCTAGGTGCTCCACTGCTCCTCTCTAGGTGCTCCAGAGCTCCTCTCTAGGTTCTCCACAAATCCTCTCTAGATGCTCCACCGCTCCTCTCTAGGTGCTCCACCGATCCACTCTAGTTAATCCACCGCTCTTCTCTAGGTGCTCCACCGCTCCTCTCTAGGAGCTCCACCGCTCCTCTCTAGGTGCTCCACCGCTCCTCTCTAGGTGCTCCACGGCTCCTCTCTAGGTGCTCCACCGCTCCTCTCTAGGTGCTCCACCGCTCCTCCATAGGTGCTCCACCGCTCTTCTCTAGGTGCTCCACCGCTCCTCTCTAGGTGCTCCTCTGCTCCTCTCTAGGTGCTTCACCGCTCCTCTCTAGGTGATCCACCGCCCCTCTCTAGGTGCTCCACTGCTCCTCTCTAGGTGCTCCAAAGCTCTTATCTGGGAGCTCCACCGCTCCTCTCTAGGTACTCCACCGCTCATCTCTAGGTGCTAAACCCCTCCTCTCTAGGTGCTCCACCACTCCTCTGTAGGTGCCCCACCGATCCTCTCTAGATGCTCCACCGCTCTTCTCTAGGTGCTCCACCGCTCCTCTCTAGGAGCTCCACCGCTCCCTCTAGGTGCTCCACCGCTCCTCTCTAGGTGCTAAACCCCTCCTCTCTAGGTGCTCCACCGCTCCTCTCTAGGTGCTCCACCGCTCCTCTCTAGGTGCTTTATTGCTCCTCTCTAGGTGCTCCTCCGCTCACTAGGTGCTCCAATGCTATTCTCTAGGTGTTCCACCGCTCCTCTCTAGGTCCTCCACCCCTCCTCTCTAGGTGCTCCACCGCTCCTCTATAGGTGCTCCACCGCTCGTCTCTAGGTGCTCCACCGATCCACACTAGGTGCTCCGCCGATCCTCTCTAGGTGCTCCACCGCTCTTCTCTAGGTGCTCCACCGCTTCTCTCTAGGAGCACCACTGCTCCTCTCTAGGTGCTCCATCGCTTCTCTCTAGGTGCTAAACCCCTCCTCTCCAGGTGCTCCACAGCTTCTCTCTAGGTGCTAAACCCTTCCTCTCTAGGTGCTCCACCGCTCCTCTCTAGGTGCTCCACCGCTCCTCTCTAGGTGCTTCACGGCTCCTCTCTAGGTGCTCCACGGCTCCTCTATAGGTGCACTACCGCTCCTCTCTAGGTGCTCCACCGATCCTCTCTAGGTGCTCCACCGATCCTCTCTAGGTGCTCCACCGCTCTTCTCTAGATGCTCCACTGCTCTTCTCTAGGTGCTCCATCGCTCCTCTCTTGGTGCTCTACCCCTCCTCTCTAGGTGCTCTACTGCCCCTCTCTAGGTGCTCTACCGATCCTTTCTAGGTGCTCCACCGCTCTTCTCTAGGTGCTCCACCGTTCTTCTCTAGGTGCTCCACCGCTCTTCTCTAGGTGCTCCACCGCTCCTCTCTAGGTGCTCCACTGCTCCTCTCTAGGTGCTCCACCGCTCCTCTCTAGGTTCTAGGTGCTAACCTCTCTCTAGGTGCTCCCTGCTCCTTCCCTAGGTGCTCCACCTGCTCTTCTAGGTGCATCTCTCTACGTGTCACTCTCTCTAGGTGCTCCACTGCTCTCTCTAGGTGCTCCACGCTCTCTTTAGGTGCTCCACCGCTCCCTCTAGGTGCTCCACCGCCCTTCCCTAGGGGCTCCACAGTTCTTCTCTAGGTCCCACCGCTCCTCTCCCAGGTACTCCTCTGCTCCCTTTTCGGGGGCTTCACCGCTCCCTCTGGGGGCTAAACCCCCCCTCTCTAGGTGCTCCACCGCTCCTCTCTAGGTGCTCCACAGCTCTTCTCTAGGGCTCCACCGCCCTCCAGGTGCTCCACCGCTCCTCTCTGGGGGCTCACCCGCTCCTTTTTAGGTGCTCCACTTTCTTCTCTAGGTGCTCCACCCCCCTCTTTCCCAGGTGCTCCACCGTTTTCCTAGGTGCTCCACTGCTCCTCTCTGGTGCTCCCCGGTTCCTTTTAAAGGGGCTCCACCGCCCTTTTGGTGCTCCACCGCTCCCTCTAGGTGCTCCACGGGGTCCTCTCAGGTGCTCCACCGCTCTTCTATAGGTGCTCCACCGCTCCTTT